>JAQFZE010004800.1:0-10858 GCA_034695245.1 Dicyrtomina saundersi | reverse complement strand
ACGGCAATAGTGTTAATAATTTTTCATTTGTTTTAAATTTGGAGTTTCCAGAAGGTTGGGTTGTTGTTTTAGGTAATGATGTCTTTCCTGTTACTGGTATTGCCATTCGACCGGCCGGGTTACCTTTTAACTGAGTATTGCGTTGACGAGGTTGAACATTAATTTTTTGTGATGTGTTAAAATTGAAAGGTGCTGTTGTTGAGGTTGCATCAGAAGAATTTAAAATGATCGGCAAGGCAGTTTCCAAAGTTGGCAGTTTATTTACGCCGACAGTTGCTGATAACTGTGTTGAGTTTACTGCTGACGTAGTGCTAGTGTTAGAAATCTGGGACACGTTATCTTTTTCACATTCGTTGTCTGTAATTGTGGATGAGTCGTTACCCTGCAAAAAGTAATTTTTCTTCTTTTTGGATTTACCAGTAGGTATGCTTGATTTTTGCATGTCAGAAGAGAGCGCTCTGCTCTGCATTTTTTTAGAAATTTTGTTGGATTCCTCATTTCCAATGAGTTTTGTTTTCAAGAAGTCCCTCTGCTTTACTAGTGAAGCGATTTCCGGGTCTATTTTGTCTCCTTCTTGAATATTGTAATCATCTGTTCGTTGCGCTAGCTTAATAGCAGGAAATTGTTGCAGGTCGTTTTTGTTATTATGAAACAGAGACTCCAGAAGTCCAGCGGCGTCAGGCTTTGCTACATCTACTTTAATATCAAGAGTCGTGGGAGCTACATGGAGTTTGGAAGTGGAAATGCTTCTGCTTTTTACTGCCGATCGCATATTTTTTGGATGACTTACAGTCGCATTAAATAAACTATTTACACTTGCTTGAATTATAGTACCGACATTACTCTCTGCAGACGTTTCTCGTTTGTTTAAAACAATTATTGGCTTTAAAGAAGGAGAATCAGGTATCTTATTACGTTTATGAAGTAAATGAAATCGCCGGTCATTGCCAGAGAGAGCTTTTGTTTTATCTTCCCATTCTATTGCACTGTTAGGTTGCAATAAAGGAATGACATTGTTGGGTTTTATTGGTACCCAGGGCTTATACTTACCAGCTAGATCAGGCCTTGGTATTTCGACACCATCGTTATTATGAGAGTCATACTGCTCGCCATCGCCACTGTTCTCGTTTTTAGCATACAACTTACTTAAAACATCAGTACCACCAAATCCTATGCTTCGGCTCAGTTTTCCTGCCTGTTTCGTCACATTCTTCAAACCTCTATTTGATTTTTTTGATCGCTCTCTTGCTTTCCTAATGATATTATTAATATTTAATTCTGATGAATAAGGTGAGTCATATGCATCGTCAATTTCAGCTCCTGCAACCATTCGAAATGAACCTTTTCCATCAATACCACGATTGTGCCTCCCTGCCATATTTATATTACCAAACCTGTGATTTACTGGTTCTTCTTCGATAAATTGTCTGTCATGTTCTTCCAAATTTCGATCATTTGGATCCTCTTCAGCTGAAACAAGACCAATGCCATGCAAGTTAGCTACGTCGATAAGGTCTGTTGCCACTGATCTACGACCACGAATGCTTCGCAATGAAGGGATTTCAGGTAAATTCGGGATTACTGACTTTTGATTCATAAGCACCCTACTTTGCATGGCTGGCATTTGAGGCAAAGAAGGTAGTCCTCCCATTTTTGGTAACGGTTGCATAGGAGACATCGGCTGCATTTGTGGGAACTGCATGCTACTTCCTGACATTTGTGTAGTATTACCATTACCGTAACCATTATTTATTGACACAGGAATCATTGACTCGGCACGACTGCCCTGAGAGCTTGTTTGCTTTTGAAAACTGGAAGCCTCCTGCCGGTGACCTTCTGGGAAGCCTTTCTGACCCATTGGAATCACTTCGTGTATGTTTTTTGTACCTGATTCTTGTATCTGGGATTGACTATTTTCATGTTTATGCATAGCGTGGAGCTGACGTTCAGTCAGTTGTTGTGAGTTTCCCTCGTGGTTTGATGTACTATTGCTTTGAGTTTGGTTTTGGTCCGCAGAAGCTAGTTGCTTTGAATTTTCATCGGCTATGCGTTTATTAGAGCTTGCGCTTTTGTTCCCATCACTGAAAGGCGTATTTGGAGAAAAATAAATTACATTTTGTCTCAAAGATCGGACTTTGGAACAGTCTAACTAGCGCCTAGCTTATTTTGTTTTGCAGAAACAGTATACTGCCTATCGCCTATAGCCTATCAGACTAACTTTTTTACACGCTATCTATCTATCGCCTATTTTCAAAACCCTGACTGCCTATGGAAAACCTATTTTGTACTTACTAGTTAGCCTATCAAAGGCCTATTTTTTTAGCGGCCTGTACGGGTAACTGAGTACCAACTTTGATTTATAGAAATTGTAAATTAATCAAAAAGGAAGCAATTAATCGTGATATTAAAAATCTTTTTATTCTGCGCAATTATTCAGAATGATAAAACTCAAATATAATTATCAGTTAAACCACAAGACCATTAAGCTTTGATTCTCTAAGAAATAAAATATCCTGGATAGTTTTGATTGTAAGACGAGCTTGTCTAGCAACTAACGAAAGTTAAAGCTGAGTTTAATAATATTACTTAAATTTATTAATCATGATTTTGGTTTGGCACACCTATCGCCTAGTCTATTATTGCAGAATATAGCGGTACATCCAAGCCTATCTCGCTTATTTTTTGCCTATCTGCTAGGCTAGGCTCCGACCTTTGTTTTGCCTTAATTGGAATAATTATTTCGTTGATAAAATAATCCGTAACTCGTACTTACTCGTTATTCAATTGAATGTTGTTAGTTTCCGAATTTTTCCTTAGCTCCCTGAATTCATAAAGTTATTCAAGATACAAGCATTAAAATACTTAAATATTTTTTTTTAAATAGGCTTATTCACAAAAGTTTTAAATCGCCTCATATACTTAGCATTGAGCCTTTTGTACTTGCACAGTATAGTGCATACATCGAAGTTACTTTTAACATTACTTGTGATACAAATTTTTGAACAATGATTAAATCAGACAAAGGCTCAATTCTATATACGACAATAAAAAATTTGTAGGCATTTCAAACACTTACTTTTCGCTACTTTCGGTTTCTGTAAATGTTGTATCACCATTTAAATTAGCTATACGACCTTCGATTTTGTCTGCAGATCTGTACATAACATAATATTATTATTTCATTTAAGAGACATGATAACATTTTAGTATGAATTATTGATTTAAGGAATATCATTCAGGTAGCTATTAAGTTTGGGAATGCATATGTTTCCTGATATTATGACTATTACTTTTTATCTGAGACCGACTCTGGATTGCTAGTTTGATTTGAAACCGCTGTTTTCGCACCAAATCTAAAATAAAATTTATTATTAGTAATAATTTATCTAGGCAGGTACTAAGTATATGTCTATCCTTGTCTTTATGTAGGTACATATAACTTTTCATACTAGTAGTAGTAAAAACTATTTACTCTTTATTATTGGCTGTCATATTTTCGTCCTTTACAACGCTTGTCGCAAATCTACCACTGATTGGGTCGCCTTTTCTGAAAAATATAATTCAAGAATTGTATTACGAGCCATGTAAATATAATTTATATGTATTGTAGACTTATTTATTGCTATCTCAGTATTACTTGAAACCTAATTAACGACTAGTATCATAAAACTAAATTTTTTAACTAATAATGACTGGTACTTTTTAATTCCGTTAGGTCCCACTTTTTCCCTGCTAGTACTTGAGCCTGATTCACCTTTTTGCTCTATTACATCAGCCTGCCCTTTGTCTTCGGTTACATATGATGCTTGGTTTTTATCGCTTGAATGACTTTTGTCTATGTTAGTATTCAAATCTATTTTTCCTTTGTTATCGCCGGAATCTGTTGTTTGTTTGTTGTCGTTTGAATCCGTTTTTTGTTTATCTGTTTTTTCTACAGTATCGCTTGATTCTGTTTTTCGTGTTTCAATGCTTGAATGAGTGTTTTCATTTTTTAAGTTTGAATCTGTTTTGTGTGTACTGAAATTTGAATCTATTTTTGACATATTTAAATGTGAATCAGTTTTTTGATTGCTGGAACTTGTATCTGTTTTTTGACTGCTGGAACTTGAATCTGATTTTTGATTGCTGGAACTTGTATCTATTTTTTGACTGCTGGAACTTGTGTCGGTTTTTTTATTGCTGGAACTTGAATCTGCTTTTTGCATGTTAGAATTTGAATCCGTTTTTTGTATATTGGAACTTTCATCTGTTTTTTCTAAGTTATCGCTTGACTCTGATTTTTCTGCGCCACTGCTTGAAAAAGTGTTTTCTTTGTTTAAGTGCGAATCTGTTTTGTGTGTACTGGTTGTTGAACCTGATTTTTTTGTGTTATCGCTTGAATTTGTTATTTCTTTGTTAAATTGTGAATTGTTATTTTGATTGGTGACATTTAATGTTCTTTCGTCTTTATCATTTAAAACTGATTTTTGTTCGGTTCCACTTAAACCTGTTTTTTCTTTGTTAACGCGTGAATCAGTTTTTTCTTTGTCGGCGCTGAAATTTTTTGTTTGTTTGTTGGCACTTGATTTTATTTTTTCTTTGTAATCGCTTGAATCCATCTTTTCTTCTTGGATGTTGAAATCTATTTTTGTTTTGCTCTCAGAAGGTGCCACTTTTCCAGCAGTTCTAGAAAAATTAAGATGAAATTGTAAAAATCGGGCTTGTTAGTTTAATTACTACGTATAAGTACACAGAAGAGATCAAAGAAGTGCCTAGTAGGTATTTACGCTTTCTTGTTGTCTGAAGATGAACTAACGCTCTCTGCAACTCGGCCTTTTTTGCTATTGCTAACATCGGATCTGAAACAATACGCAATATTTAATTTGAAAATAATGCCTGCAAAAGGTTTATAGGTATCAGTAATTAGTAATTTTAAGTTAAAAATTAAATGAATGCATCTACACGTATCAGTATCCAATGTGTAATGCATGCTTTATGTCAATACTCTAACTTTGGTGCATACTTAACTCCGCATCAAAAATAGATACATAAGGACTAACAATAAGTACGTTTTGCAATTATTACTTTTTAAAGTTGCTTGAATCATTTTTGCTGGTTTTGCTCTTGTCTACTGTGGAGTCTGAAGTCCTTCCCTTACTTCCGGATCTATAAACAAACAATTGTAAATAAACTAAATTGTGTAATTTCTATAAAATTTATGTAAAATAATTATCAAGTAAACGTATGTAATTTTGGTGTATGTTGTGGGTAATGCCCGTGAAACAGTTCAATAAATAATAATAATAATAATAAACTAAATTGTGTAGAAATAAGTAAAATATCATAATGCAGCTCAGGTAAGTACAAAATTTCTAATTACATTAAGTACAATAATTTTAAAACTGGAGTTTTAAGAGTCTCATTACTTTGTTTTCACGGAATTTTCTGCGCCCTTCACTTGTACGTCGCTAGAATGGGAACTTGATTCTTTGGTCTTCTTAGAGCTAGAACTACTGAAAGTATTGAAAATTTAAATTACTTACCGTTGTAATAATTTCTTTAAATAATTAGATTCGGCATATGGCCTATACTTGCAGTTATTATTAAATAGAATTGGTATTAAATTCAGCTTTTCACCTGTCGCTTTCGACTTGAATAAAAATTCATAAGCTTAGGCTTCAAGACATTTATTTAATTATTATTTATTTTTTATTTAATTATGAACTCACCTGCTGTTCGTTTCTTCAAATTTTTCTTCTTTAGTAGCAACCCTTCCTGATTTTGATCCACTTTTCTTTTTTCTTTTCCTAAAATTAATGTTATATAATTTAAACCCTCTGGACACAAATTATACAGTGCACCGTATAGAAAGTGCATTACACATAATCTATGGTCTATGAAACGAGTTATATTCATGAGGCATAATTTTCCTCTTCGGCGTTAAGCGCTACGTGTAAAATATTTTACACTTTTTAAGCTGTAAATTAACAGTAATATAAATAACGCATGTATTATCATATTGGTTTTTCCTTCCCATTTTTCTTAAAAGCAAAATGGTTTCCTTCCATTTTTAGCTGCAGAGAGCCTTTATACGGGCATAACCACACTGGGAAGACGCGTAAGACGTATTGCACGGTTTTATTGGGATGATACATAAATGACGTCACCCAAATTGGGGGTCGTCCGTTAATGACGGCACAAAAAAGTGCAAAATGTAGTTTCTAATCCAGGAAAGTGCAAAATAATCTACTTACTCATACTCTACTCTACTGAAGTTCAAAATGCGATATTAACACCTGTAAAGTGCACAATTTATCTACTCCAATAAAGGGCAAAATGTGATATCTGCAGCATTGAAGTGTAAACCGTACCATAAATCAACACCTTTAACTGAATCAAATGTGAATTTTAGTTCCTTCTGCTTCTGTGCAATACCATTAGTAACTAGCATTCACTGACTTCTTTTGTAGAGGCATTGCACCAAGAATAAGATGTCGATATAAGTTGATGTACTCACCATATGGTGAATATTAAACAGAGTTCGGCCGCGGTAATTACCACTTTGTAAATACCAGAAGTGGTAAATACTGTTTTAGTCGTACATTTGCATATACATACTGGTATAAAGTGGTAAATTGAAAAGGTTACATTTGCCCACAAAAATACCACGGTTTTAAAATATAAAAAATATATTAACAAAATAGCTTTATACTACCAACTTGTAACTAAGAAATATTATACCTAAATTCAATTTATACCAAATTATTTTCAAGATAATCAAGATTTTAAGATTTTTGAATGATCTTGAATGCCGCATGCCGAAGTGTTCGCCTTGATTTTTCCAAACCATAATTCAGCATTACACATATTTTTTACTCCATTAAATTAAAAATTACGTGATGTTGGTTGTTTCTAGTCTAGATAGAATTGAATTAGCAGCTGTGTTACAGAATTGTAGCCTACATATAAGTATTTACCAGTATTTACCACTTTATACAGGTATTTACCAGTATATGCCAGTGTCAAGGTATTTTCTATAAAAAGGTGGGATTTACCGAACCCTTATATAAAAGTATATACAGAACAACATGGCATAGAACCAGGTATATATGTTTTTTTGAACTCTTTAATCTTGTATCAATACAGCAGTAAAAGCCAAAAACTATGTGTCCTTAGCACATTTCCCCCTAAAAATAAGATGCAAATAGAAGATTTTGCATCCTATTTTTGGTGTTGGCAAGACACTCAATGTAAAATTGAAGCAAGATTTTAAGATCTTTCGAAATGAAAATGATGCTCCAACTATATCTCTTTTTCATCATCTCATTCAGATACTGGAAATGAGACTTTGTATAGTTGAAAAAATTGATTGATAAAGAGATCGTCCATATATTATGACATCACGTGTAAGGTAAATGGGTCTACTTGGATATTAATAACATCCCATGTTAAAGGAAGCCATTTACGCAGTGGTTTCTACGTATTAGGCAATTAGGATGATAATCAAGGGTCCTTGAAATGGGGATATTTCCATGACATCATTTATGGACGACCCCTAATTTGGGTGACGTCATTTATGTATCATCTCAATAAAACCCCACAATACGCCTTAAGCATCTTCCCTGTGTGGCTACACCTAATATAGGCTGTCTGCAGCTAAAAATGGAAGGACACCATTTTGCTTTTAAGAAAAGTGGGAAGGAAACCAATTTGATACTTCACCCTATTATTTCATATTTCCGTTCTTGCCATTAAAGCAGTTCGTTATATTATTAGCTCTACAAATATAAAATCAACTATATGTGATTTCATGAACTTACATGTTTAATTCCTTCGAACTTTCATCATCTTCAGCAGAGGTCTTCACTTTCTTCTTTGCTGTAGTTGTTTTTTTGGATGAAGATGAAGCTTTATCTGCCGAGCTACTTTTCTTTTGAGTAGCTTTTCTGTATTATTTGAAAAGTCAGAAATAGTAAGTACTTATATTTACATAACGAATTAAAAAACATTAATTAGTATGTAGTGTATAGGGTGAGAGTGGACAATTGTGGGCGGTGTTCTAATTGTGGCCGGCTGATTATATTATATTATGATTATTATTATTCGTATTAGTTGAAAACCTTTCAAACTGAATTAACTCAAAGTTGTGGAATCAGTAGATGGGAATTCGAGCTTTACAAACAAGAATGCAACCTTGTTATACATCGAATTCGTTTAAGATATTCAGTGGCCACAATTTAGATATCGGCCACAAATATGCACTCTCTCCCTACGTAATAATAATAAATAAATATTTTTGGTCAAAAATTTAGTATAAATGTTCATTACTGGAGTCGTTTTTTCTCCTCCCATTCTTTTGACGTATCCAATTTTACTTTTTTCGCTACATTTCTATTTTAAAAAAATCAAAGAACGAAGTTACAAAGTTAGTAAATCCTCTAATAGAACTAACGTTGTAAACGCGTTGTATTAAAACTCATGGGTTTACCCCCCGCGTTATATTAGAGACCCGCGTTGTATTAGAGGCTTAATGGTAAATGGGCTGAATTTGTTTATATCGGGATGTATAGCTTGGCACCTTTGATTTGGCAATTATGAGCTTTATTAGAGAGTATAATAACTTACTATGTCCCCCCGAAAATGTCAAACAAGTTGTATAAAAAAACTGCAAATAATTTACAAAATTGGCAACTTTCAAAATTCGTTCACTTCTTCACTTAGGCTTTTATTTCTGTTAACTGATCCCGAGTAGCATAAGGCCATATTGGGTAGTCACATTTTATCCATTTTGGAACTCTGATGACCCAGCATGTGGTCTAAGTTTTAGCTGCACTGATCGCTTATATTGAAAAATATTTTGTATGACTAGTGAAATTAAAACTAGCCAGCAGAGGTGAAAGATCAAAGTTATAACTGACGATAAGTGTAAAACCAATTACAGGAGCAATGGTCCACATCCTGAACAGTATAACATTCAAACCACTAATCCTTTAATAAATTCAGTATATCTTTTAAAATTAGAGTAAATTTGAAAAACAAATGACGCTCATTGTACATAATAAAATATTAGGAATAGATATATTCAAAATGGAATAAAAGTAGAATCCTGTCAACATACTTTTTACCAGTAATTTCCCTTGAGGCCCCTTCATCTTCATCTTCTTCTCTTTTTAATTTTTTCCAGCCTAAAGTGGAGTGAATCACTAAACAGACAATAAAAATAAGCAACGCACATCTAACACAAGTCACGGCAGTGCTTCTTTTTAGCGTCACCATAATGAAAATAAAAAGATTTCACTTCCAAATTACAGGTCCATCCTGTAGACATTGTATGGCTAAACATATTTAGATGGTTTAAATATCATTACTAATGTGTCACAGTAATGTCCTTGATTTTATATTTTATCAACTGTGTAGCATGACTATAAAATGACAAATAATTGTAGTGCATCCATTTCACTGTAATTATATACATCATGGTCGAGGCCTTCTCTCATGCCCAACTCATAAAAAAGCATTTAATTATTTTCTCGTGTCGTAAGCTAAAAAATTAATTACTAATTCTAACGGTCCCTTAAACACTTTATATGCCTGTTAAAGCACCATTGAAACTCTCTAAAAAAAATTTATGTGAAAATTATACTATTATTACAACAATGTATCTTTCTTGCTTGCGCTGTTTACATCGTTTTCGTCGTTAATTTATAATAGTTTCATTTTTATGCGGATCCTGTACATAATTATATCGTAATACAAGTGATCGTTTTTTTCTTAGTCCTTTACAAAAAAAAATTAATTCAGCAGAGATATCATTTCATACTATGCTATGCAAGCCCTGATATTATTAATTTTAATAAATATACAAAAAAATAAAAAATTGAAATGCTGTTATTTCGTTAACTTTTATGGGCATTTATTCATAATCAGAACCAGAATCACCATCGTCTAATTAATCCTAAGATTATCAGTCACATTCAATTTGGATTTTTTGTCGTATCGTATTGTAAACTTGGAAAATTGAAATTGAGGAATTTACAATTTGCACAATGTTAATGAGTTCTTGTTATAATACATAATAATAGTATATATTGCCAAGCTATAACACTCAGAATTTGTGGGATGGAGTGCGTACACAGTGTTACAAGTCAATGGTACTAATTGTATTTTTATTTCTTGTTTACTTTAATGTTTAAACATGTAATAATTAGGTTTCTGTAGCTTCCAGGAATTACTCAGCTGTAAATCTAAATTCTTAATTAGTATATAATATCTCTTTCAATTGTATGTTTTTGGGGACAATTTTTTACACTGGTACTGGTAGGGGCCGATATAGGTCTAAAATGTTTAAATAAATGGTTTATGCCCGGCCCGGTAGGGTTGGGTTTGCAAACGAATAAAAATTTGAATACATAACAACTTCGTTGGATAAATTCATCATTAATCATTGCCGATTTATATTCTACATACATACTGCATATATCCGAGTTTATGCCTTATATTATGTGAAAGTAAAATAGTAAAATTATCATAGACAATAATGATAATGATGCCCTTAAACATTCATCAAAATTGTGCTAAATTGTACAACAAGTATGATAATTGCGGTACATATTCGATGCACGACGTACTTACTACACATTGTCACTACAAGACGTCTGAAAACTAACGTTTTTGAATGGTGTAATTATACATAGACTTGTCAATCTATTGGAATTCAACATTTGACAATTTATACATTTGTAATTAATTATACAAGTATATACCGCACATAGTTTAGTAAAGAATAATCATTATAATGTATACAGTATATTATGTATATTTAATATTAGTATCGATGTTAGAGATGCATTTATTCTTTTATTTTAAAGACAACTATAAA
>JAQFZE010004799.1:0-10858 GCA_034695245.1 Dicyrtomina saundersi | reverse complement strand
TAACTTGGCGCCTGTGTTTAAGAGGGATACGGGCCTGTAGTTAGACGGCAGTTCCTTGTCACCTTTTTTGTATATGGTAATTACAATTATTTTATCCAATTTTTAAGTATTTGCTTCGTAGTCAAAATGTGATTAAAGACTTCAGTGAGTGACGATAGGTGCTCGTCGTCAAGATTTTTCCAAGCCTCATTTGGTATGCCATCGTTACCTGGAGCTTTTTTGTTGGCTAATCGTCAAATTGCTTTAGTAACTTTAATGATATTGATTTCGCCATTGAGAGTAGGATCTTAAGTAGTGTTTTCTGAGTTCATTAGGAATTTCTCATTTGATGGTTCCGCAGAAAAAATGTTTAAGAGGTGTTTGTTCCAAGTATTCAGCGTTATAGAAGTTTTTGTTGATGTTCTTCTTGATGGGCGTATTAAATTCATAGCCTCCCAGAATGATTTGGAAGATTTTGATGCATTTATTGTAGCCCGTATATTTTCATAGTACTTTTGCTTAGCATCAGTAATTGTACCTAGGTAGTTGGTTTTAAATTTTTGCAGACTCTTTAGACTTTTTTGAATAAGCGTTTTGCTTCCAATTTTATTAGATTTTTTTAATTTTTTGGTTGCCTGAATGAATTCTTTTTTGGCCTTAATGCATGTTTTGTTAAACAATTTTTGGCCCTGATTTTCGTGAACTGTGAAAGAAATTATGTGTTGCATACTAGCGTTGCTTCTGCTTCAATTATATTATTTTCTATTTCATCATATGTTACTTGTTTTTGTTTTTCTGCCAGTTTGAGTGTAAATAATTCGGCTTAGTCTGGGTTCCACTTCAGCTTGGAGTAACAACCAACTTGGTTTTTTTATAATTGTATAAGTGATTTGCACTAATAGAAATAGTGATGAATGCATGGTCAGAGTGAGGATCATTGTTTACTGTAAGATTTGAAATAGAAGCTATCGCGGCTTTAGTTGCAATACAGAGGTCAACTTGACTTTGCCCATCTCCCTTCATATATGTTACTTCCCCACTAGGGTCGGAAGGAGTTCGTTCGTGAAAGATAATAAGTTGATCTTCTTTGATTATATTAGCTAAAGCTTTGCCTCGCGGATTTGTGCTTGTGTCCTCCAATTTTCTGGTTTTGTCAAGTTGCATCATTAGCAACTTGTTCGTGATTTTGTCGCATTCAATTTTTCCACATCTAGCATTAAGGTCTCCAATTAAAATTGACTGCAGCTCCATGGATTTTCTAATCAGATTTAGTTGTGCGTCGTATTCTTTTGACAGTAGGATGTAAGCAAGTATTATGTTTTCATTTTCACATTTGGATTCAATATTTACAAATAGACTGTTTAATTTGACGTACCATTCTGTTATAAGTTTTTTTAATATTCCTGTGACGTGTCTTGCTTTTGCTTTCCCAAATTTGGAGTCTCTTGTGGCTTTTTGTTGAAATATTTCGTAATTGTCTGTTATTCGTTTGTTTAGTATGATGTCACTTGTTAGCCAAGTTTCCGTCAAGCAGAAAATGCAGGGTTTATTTGTGATTATTACATGTTGCTTAAAAGTAGTGTTGCTTAAATATCCGTTAACGTTTCAATTGAGAATTTTTGATATATTAGTAAATTTGATCTGCGATGATCGGATACGTCGGTGTATTTGAAAGTTTCTCCAGTTATGCTGGTCGTCATAATTGTTTAAAATATTTATATTATTTGGGTGAGTACACTTGTCATTTGTGTTCCGTTTATTTACACTTAAATAATGGGGTTGATAAGAGCGGCCGATTTCTTATGCTGTAGGATCATCAATTTCAATGTTGCTGTCTTTCAAGTTCCTTTTAGAATTTCTATTGCTGTTAGCAGTGTCCTGTTGGTTATTATTTTTAATTCTTGCTTCCTTTTTAGCTTTCTGTATTCTTGGGGGAAGGTCAGCATTGATAGAGATTTTTTTCATTTCGGCGTTGTCTTTGAGTTTTGTTTTTGCTGCTGCTACTGTTAATCGGTCCTTTAGCTCAACAAATGTTACTGAAATCGGTCTATTGCGTCCTTGAGTTGGTTTGCCATATCGTTTTGTTACATCGATTTTGATGTTCTTTAATCCAAGATTATTAATCAATTAAGTAACTACAGATTCTCGATTTTGCCAAGTTTCATGCTCGGTTTCAGCTATGCCGTAGAAAATTAGGTTTTTTCTTCGTATTTCCAATTAAAGTAGATCAATTTCTCTCACTTTTTCTATCAGTTTTTTGTAAAGCTCTTGGTTCTCCGTCTGTAGAACTTTCACTCAATCTTCTTGTTCCTCAATTCTTTTATCAAGGCCTTCTATTCCTTGAACAAGTCTGTCAACATTAGATTGTGTCCTGATTTGGAGATTGTATATCATTTTTAGTGTTGGTTTTTCGTCATTGCCAGCATCGTAATTTGAGTTCGATTCGGATTCTGAGTTGATCTCTGTGAGTTATGGTTTTTTGGTTGCCCCTCCTTGTTCTTTATTTTTTGGTGATCTCATTATATTTGGCATTGTTTCTATGAGCGCCTGCTTTATTGACGTTGAGATTTAATACTAGTGTACTTTAAAATATGGAGTATCTCCTGGTTAGGCTCAAACTCCAGTCGCCGTCACCGGACTCAACAGTTAGGGTCGTCAAATAAATTGAATTTATATATTAGTCAGATTATTTTATTCATAGGCTGCAATTCATTTCGAGGATAAAGGGTAAAGTGACTATAGTTCACTAGTTCCACTTAACGAATTGCTTAAAGTATGGTTCACTGCCTTTGTTGAGTTTAGTGGTTGCTGGTTTTGTTGGGGTTGGCCTGTAAATATAAGTTAAACCTTGAGAGTAGAAATAGTGAGTTGTAAATTCGTTTTTTTTTCTGTTTGCTTTTAATGCAATTAATTAGTTGATATGTTCGATTAGATTCCTGTGCACCGTGAATTTCTTTTGCTGCAGTATAACTACCACTGTTTAACTCGACGTTTTTCTCTTGTATTTATTTCGAAAACTGAAATTTATTTTCCCCTAAAGCAAAGAGTGATGTTGTAGATTCGAATTTTAGCGGCTCCTCATTAGCAAAGGTACAAGTTGGCTGGGTACAAGTTGCTCCGTACTGACAAGGAAGGGTCAACACACGTGCACTGACTTTTACCTTAAGTTTGTGCGCGTTTGACGTGCCTTTGGCAACTAGTTTACGTGTGCTAAATCATTTTTGTCGCAGGTCCAAAATTCGCCCATAGTAGCCCGCTAAAGTTTAAAAAAATTGAATTTCTTGTTTTCTGCAAGCCTGTAGCTTCTACAATTTCCATCCGATTTTCTAAAAAATTGAAATTGATTTGGCTTAAACATGTACTTACCTGAAGTTTGCCATTCTCTGTCAGCGTAGATTGTGTTGGGGAAATATTTTGTCTTGCAATATTGCCAAAGGATTCTCCACTGTTAATTTGAAAATTTATTAAATTATTGCAAGCGTCAATCAACTACTTCACCACTCGTTTATAATCAGGAAATCAGAAAGAGAAAATTTAAAAATTAAAATTAGAAAATTAAAATTATACTTACTGACGAACTATGTACAGAAAACTGGTTGCTTTTGGTTCTGATTGTGACAACATGTTTCAGCAACTTTAATTAATTCAAAGCTTGCTTAAATGCGAAATAAATTTGCAGTAAGCCACTCTTGTTTTGAGGTATTGTTTTAGGACTAAATGAATAACAGGATAGTGGGTATGTCTGTAAATAACTAAGCATAAATAAGAAAACGTGCATAGTTAAATCAAATCTTAGCAAATGCAACGCAACATTAAAAACGCTCACAAAGCGTTTTTCTTTTGCACGAGTAAATAATCGTGACTGTAAGTGGGTGATATGTGTGGGTAACAAGTTTCAATAGCTTATAGGCAGGTTAAACTTGAAACGGAAATCATTAACTATTATTCATTAAGTTTTCAGTCCCAGCTTTTATTGCAGTTAAAATAAAAATGTTTTTCTGATTGGATTTCAGCTTTACTATGCAGAAATGTAAATTTCCTGCAACGGTAAACAATTCAATTACGACGCAAAATCTAAGCAAAATTGCGGCAATCAAACATTTTTCTTTGACAGTGCTAAACCTATGTATGCATTTTATGAGGTGATCGGTGATCAACGCGATCCTAAACCAAAAGCAAAAGGGCTCTATGCGGTCGTATTTCTCGTCGTAAGTTGTAAAATACTATAAATACAGTATTGTAATCAGAAAACTATGTAATTTGTTGATGGGTATGGAATTTAATTGGAACGATGGTGGTATTGTTTAAAGATTAAGCAAAGTTCTTAACTAACCTAACGGGTGTTGTATGATAAGTCTTGCCCAAAACGGGAAGTCTTGCCGCAGGCGGGGGGAAAAAATATAACCTATCCGTCTTCAGGCAGCTTTGGAAGCCTGGGTCAGTGTGAATTCGTTTAAATTATTACCAAATACAGTTTTGCAGCCTAATATGTAATATTAAACTGCACCTGAAATAAAATGTTGAAGACGAAGCATAATTTTGTAATGTACATATCTCTGTTTTTCAATTTTTCTACTTTATTTTGCGACTTGGGGCGTCTAGGGGGCTTTTCTATCCCAATAAATTAAAAATTCTGGCGCTTTGCGCTGAAATTTTCGTCCTGGGGCCCAAAGTAGATGCTGAGCTTACAGTGCAATTTTGCTTTAGGCTTTTTTTAATTTTGATAAAAGAGTTAAATCTTATTGTGGCAACGTTTAAATGACGACAGTGTCTAATTCACCTTTCACGTTATTCACTTCAATGTCACATTTTATTAACGTGTAGTCGCACGCACAGTTTCATAATTTTGTAGTGACTGACAGCAGGTGGCCAGATGTTTGCCGGCTGCACAAATGTTGTAGGTATGACTGGAGGCGTACAATTATGCATCGAAACCTCAGGTCTGGAAAACGAGAAGTCGGTGCGAAGTCTCCTTTTACCACAATGCTTCTTACGCGTGGGCTGAATGCCATTGGTATAAATACGAGTCGCAATGGTACAAGCAGTTCGGTGACAAATAGTAATAATTCGTATGATACGATTACGAGTCGTAACACGGTACGTATGTGCATGACATGGAGTTAAAATAGGTTGGAAAAAATTTTAAAGTTGGAAATGAGGGTACTTAAACCTATGATATTTGAAGTACGTCATTATGGACGACCCCTTGATGACTATAAACTGCATAACCTAAATGTATGTTTGTGACATGTGGTTCAAATAGGTTGGAAAAAATTTTAAAGCTGGAAATAGGGGTATTTAAAACTATAATATTTGATGGACGTTGTTCATGAACTATCCCTGAATATCTATTCTTTAGTATATTTATGTTAATGAAATGTAGTTAAAATATTGTTTTTTAAATTAAAAGTTATACAGAGGGTACTTAAAACTATAATATTTAAATGACGTCATTATAGGCGACCTCTGAGTATCTTTCATCTGTATATTTATGTTCATGACATATAGTTACAATATTTTAAAAATCAATTCAAAGTTGTAGTTGTAGGTACTGTGAGAGTCTTAGTGGGTATTCAAGAAATGATGGTAATTATATTTAAAATATATTCAATCCAGTATTTATTCTTCCAAAATTTAACACACGTCAGGACAATTCAACAGTAAAATGTGATATAGAGAAAGAAATAATCGAATGATGATTTCAATCCTGATTCAAATCATCCCGTATGCATTACTAATATAATACATCACAACCAATAGAATGATATAATAATATTCCTCATTCTCATATTTGTAATAATAATAATCTACATTCTCATATTCATAATAATAATAATCGCTAACATAATATAAAGCAGGATTAATCCGTAACCATGACATAAATCTGTCGAGGCTAGACGTCGACTCGACGGCTTAAGAGAGAAATTGATGAGTTCATTAAAGTAAAGCAGAATATAAGGAATTGATTCCAGTACTTGACCCCCTCACAAAGAAAGAACCACCCGAGCTTTAGAACAACAATCGCAAGTAGTGGTAGTAGATAATCCAAAGCAATGTCTGTGTACTGTGACAAGAAAAACCGACGTGGGAAAAAAACTTGCCACCGTCCAGTCCTGGCGAGCATTTGCTTAACAACAGACACGGTTAACTCCAAAGCAGCTAGCGTCATGACCAAGGTTCCGTACATGCAGGTTCAAATATATTCATTTGTAACTTCACTCCATCAGTACTTTGGTAACTTTAATTGCCACGTTAGGCTGTAGAAACATCGAAAACTCGCGTAAAAGCTCCACAACGCTATGTTTCACCAAAAGAAAATGTCGTAGACAACAGCGACGGCTGTGTATGCATGCGTTTACAGAAACACAACTATTCGCAGAAGTAAATAAATCCACGTGAAGCAAGAAAGCTAAAACGTAATAAGCTCAACAGAAACAAAACACAAATTAGGTATATGCCAAGTATTATTTTAAACTGAAAATGTCAAAAATAAATAACATTCAATGTAAGTATAAATAGTAACATACAGATACATACCGCTTGAAAAAAACGTATAGTCAACAAACTACAGTTGTAATAAAAGAAGTGGGATTACAAGGAAACGTAGCAGAATTGTAGAATCACAGGTCAACTAACTACGGTTGGAATGTTTAGGACGAATATTCACACTACTGGGATGACAAGGACACGCAGCATATTTGTAGTTACATGTCAAATAACTACGGTTGGAATATTAGGTTAGTTATTTATATTTATAGGATGACAAGGACACAGCGAACTTGTAGTCACAGGTCGACTAACTACAGTTGAAATATTTAGAATAAATATTTGTACTACTGGGGTGACAAGGACACGTAGCAGATATGTAGAGTCACAAATCGACTAACTACATTTGGAACGAATATGGTAACTTATTATATGTATGGGATGACAAGGACACATAGCAGATTTGTATAATCACGGGTCGACTAACTACGGCGGATCTAGTTTACTTGGTACTAAGGCTAATCAGAATCTAAGTCCAACTAACTACGTATGTAAATGTTTGCTCTGGAGGCTTCGTAAGAACGGAGTTTAAATGTGCAAATGCGTGTCTAACCGTACCTTGGAAAATCAAATAAGATTGAGCAAAGATCCAACTAACTACGGATGTTGTTGTTTACTCTTGAATCTTCATGATGGCATAGCCTGAATGTGCAAGTGCATGTTTAACGGTACGTTGAAAAATCAAATAAGATTATTTCAAAATCCAACTAACCACCGATGTTGTTGTTTACTATGGAATCTTCAAGATTGTATAGCCTACATGTGCAAGTGCGTTTTTAATGGTACCTTGGAAAATCCAATGAGATAAAACCAAGATTTAACCAACAACTTATGTGAATGTTTACATTTAAGGCTGTTTAATTTCTAGTTACATCAATTTACAAGGCGATTGAATGTATAAGTGCATGTTTAACAGTACCTTGGAAAATCAAAGTAGATTAAACTAAGATCCAACTAACTACGGATGTTGTTGTTTACATTGAAGACAGTTAAACTCCTAGTTAACTTAATAAACGCGGTGAACAAATGTATAATTGCATGTTTAACGGTACCTTGGAAAATTAAATTAGATTAATCCAAGATCCAACTAACTACGGATGTTGTTGTTTACATTGAAGACAGTTAAACTCCTTGTTAACTTAATAAACGCGGTGAACAAATGTATAAGTGCATGTTTAACGGTACCTTGGAAAATCAGATTAGATTAATCCAAGATCTAACTTCCTACTTATGTGAATGTTTACATTGAAGGCAGGTAATTTGGAATACTCTTAAGATAAGTTTTAGAACAGGTGTTACCCTGGCCGCAAAAACACAGTACCACCAGGAAAGGGTAGCAATCTGCCACCAGAGTCACTTGCGATACTTGTAGAAAGTCACACGCAATAATTAAGTCAACAAAGCTAAACCCTTCCAGCGGAACCGCACAACACGGAATTAACTAGGTAACCATTACTCCCATTACATCTGTGCAGTGGGTTCCAATGTGGCAAGCGTAACGCAGACAACACTTAAGTTCTTTAAAATGGCAACAACAGTGCGCACAAAACAACTGTGCACCACCCAGGATGCTATACACGGTTGTGTACAGTATAATATGAATCGAGCAAAAAAACTTCTTGAAGCAGTCTGCGTTAATGTGATGAAACCTTAACACAGGACTTAGGAAAGTGTCCTCACGGAACAATCGTTTATACTGGCAACGGTGCACTTTAAGGCAGCATGTATTGCAGCAGTGTTAAATCTCAGAATGTGATAGCGAAGTAAAAACTCACTTGGCAATTTAAAAGGTACGATTAACAACGCAACTTCCACCTCAAAGATATTACTGCTAAGTGTGATCTATAGCAACGCTGTTGGCTGAAAATAACAGTAAATGTGTTAAAACGGCATCAATTTACGACCAATAACGTAAAACGTGCAATCTGCGCAAGCGCGTCACAGGTACAACCGCGGCAATAAAACAGCAGTAATTTCCAGCCAGCAACCCAAGAATAGCAACCTGCGCATGCGTGGCACAATTTAAACAATATGCGACACAAATATCTGGCCAAGAACTCAAAAACAGCAACCTGCGCATGCGTGGTATAATTTAAACACAATGCGACAAAAATATGTGGCCACGAATTAAAAAACAGCAATCTGCGCATGCGTGGTATAATTTGAAAACAATGCGACACAAATATCCAGTCACAAACTTAAACAGAGCAATCTGTGCATGCGTATCGCCAAAAGCATAAAGGCGACACTAACAAGCGGTCAGGAACGTAAACAACGCAATCCACTCATGCGCAGTGAAAATATTCTTCATTATAAAATATCTTTTTAAAATAAAAAAAAAATTGCAAAAGTAACGGGCAAAAAGTGCAAATTTTTAATTCTGGTCAGAGAGCAGGCGCGTGGCTGAAAAGTCATGAACCGTGCACAGTGTGGTGTAGAGCGACTGAAAAGAATGTGGCACTAACTTACAAATTCTGTACCAAATGCCTAAGCAAATGTGCTGAAACACCAGCCTAAGCAGACACAGCAGCAAGTGATACACAACAAACAAATCAGTACCAAACATCACACACACTGCGGACAACAGATGGAGCACGGAGCAGAATTGGTAGTAATTTAATTTAATAATTTGACACTTTTACTTTTCTTTTTTTTTGAAATTAAATTTTGCTGTTTTTTTTTCAATTTGCAGTTTGGTGGTAGGTAAACCAGAGCTCAGGACGAAAAATAACCCCAGCGCCTTGTCAGAGTCTTAGCAAGTATTCAAAAAATGATAGAATTTATATTTAAAATATATTCAATTCAGTATTTATTCTTCTAAAATTCAACACACGTCAAGACAATTCAAATTGTGCTACACAGTTTGAGGGTGTGTAATTTGATACCCAATGTTGATAGCCAACTGAGAAATTTGGAAGCAGGTGGGTGGGTTCTACATTTTGGTGAATTTAGGTGACGCCATTTGTGATTTAAGGATTTGAAGTTAAAACACATGCAAGTTAAGAAAACTTCAGGCAGACAGACACTAGACGACACTCTCTACAGTGTGATTTAATGTTTTATTAAAAATATTACAATTTATTTAAATTGCTTGTTGTATCACTATTATTCTACTACTAAATAATTAATGAACTGCAACTATAAAAAGCAACAGGCGGCGAGGCGACTGTCATGCCATATCATTGCATGGAAGTAAAATTTGAACATAGTGTATTGAAGTGGCATTTAAATTCGAAACTAAATTCAATTAGTAGGTAAGTAACACAACTTAAATCAAAATACAATAGCTTTATCCTATACTTAAAAATAATATAAACCGACTCAAACTTGCGTAAAATAATTCCTGGGTCAACTTAACTTAACTAAATTATACTTGAACTAAAACAAAAATTTAATTATTTTAACCTACAGGTTATAGAGCCCTATAGGAATTTCAATATTTCAGACGACTGAAATAAACTTGGTCTGGTTTGACAGCCATTTACACAGAGGTTAATAAATAAGAAAGAAAGAGCTAAACGTCCTAACGCTGGATAAGTAGAAATACCGACAACATTGCAGTTTATGATCAAAGTCAGAGTCAAATAATATGGAACAAGTAAACGTCATACATGCTTTGCTGCAGATAGCAATAACTCAATATAATTGTCGACCAGCCCCAAATCAAATTATCACACAGCAAAAATTTAAAGCTGCACAGCTGTTACCATCGATTGACGACTTTGTATTCAACATAGCATATTCTGAAGAGGAATACTTGAATTTTTGTGAAGACGAACTTTAAGATAAAGATACAGACGAAATCAAAACCAATGACCCTAAAAATTCACAATCTTCACAAGAATATCAAACTATTTTTAAAAATGGAAGAAAATCTTATGACCTAAATTTTATAAGAAGGGTTATAAAATCATTTGACGAAGGTGGAATGCCAAAAGTTAAAAAGTAGTTTAGATCTGTTAAACGATCTAGCATGGTGCATCGATTTAAGAAATACATCGAACAAAACGGAACTCGCCTTCATAAATCTAAGGACGTGGACCAATTTGTTGTAGCAAAATTCAGTGTAGCTCGGGAAATTGGCCTTACAGTTCATGACAATGACTTAAGGCAGTAGGCTAGGTCCAAGGCTAAGGAAATTAAATTTTAATTTTGTGCTAGCAAGACGTGGGCTTTAGCGTTCAAGAAACGGCATCAAATTGTTTCTCGTAAAATTACAAAGCTTGTCAATAGGTCCTCCGATAAAGCCAATCAAAAGGAAATTCTAAAAACATCTGAACAGTTTGTGGCTCTGGCAAAAGATAAAATTTTTGACTCTAGACTTCCACCCCCC
>JAQFZE010004798.1:0-10864 GCA_034695245.1 Dicyrtomina saundersi | reverse complement strand
CTACATACAATATGATACAATAAAGAAAATGATGCTCATTTTACTATTCTCTCTTTTCAATACAATTCACAGAGCCTCAGTTCTGAAGAACTACAAAATCTACTGGGTGGATGCTCCCGCTACCGCTCCAGCACCTGGGAAGAAAGCAAAGGCTTAATTGCAAATACATAATTTCCCTTTGGAGACGGAAGGAAGAAAGCAGCCGCAAAACGAAATAAAACAATGACCGCAGTTCCAAAATTCAACTCCAGCACATCACATAATATTTTCAGTTTCAGCTGTACAAAGCACTATAGGGTATAGGTAAACATGAGTAGAACCTTAAAACTACTCATTTTGTTATATCTATTTACATATAGGTACTTTACTATGGTAGGTATATCTGTTTCTGAATGGAAAATTCCATGTCTTTTGTTTCATTTAAATTTGCATTCATACATAATAATAAAATAAAACAAGAGAGATAGAGAGAGAGAGCGGAACAAATGATATTTTCAAAATCTTCACTTAACAATGGAAGACATCATGCCGTACCACGCGTACTAAATTCAATGAAAAATGATCAACTAAAAGTCATGATGTTTTTAATGCGTACAGATGATGTACACTCCCTCCTGTGCTGTGTATACCTCTCCGTCCTTTCACCTCGGGAATTCAACAATAGAAATTAATTTACCTCTTTAATAAATTTATGCATGCGGATGTGAGTAATTCTATAATATGACTTACCTACAGCCATATAGTACATATATCTTTTGGGCGGTAAATATTTTTATGCTCGTCGTATATTTTTGAAAAGGAAACTACAAAGTTTCCCCCACCTTTTTCCCCTCACATTCAAAAATAATGTAAATATTTTTTTTTTGACCATATTAATATATAGTATAACACTGTCTTTTATTTGTATTGATTTGCATTTAAATGTGTATGCTATATAATATAATAATTAGTAATTGATGTATTTTTTTTAATATAGTTTACTTATACAATCCCTAATAGTAATAATAATAATAAATTGTATGATTTTTTTTTATATGTTTGTATGTTTATATTTTATTATATATATATGTATTATGTGTATAATTATATTACATTATGTACTTACAATTTACCTAATTACATAATAAACCATTTCAATTACTAAACTAATTTTTTTATTTGTATTTTTTTTTGTATATAGTGTACTCATTATTTTAAAATTAATATATATATCATCATCAATCACTGATACCAATATCATTCAATAATTGCAATCATGATCATAACCATAATAATAATACATATTATATAATTATATGCTTGCACCTATATGTATTACTTAATAATATGTATTCTTGTCAAAATTTTTGACCACTCTTTTCAAGTTTTATTTTTTTTTGTGATACCTCCTAGAAAATAATATATACAGTATAGTATTTATAATATTATTATGTACAGATATTTTTCATAGAAGATCATTGTTAAGAATAATTAAATAAATAAATGAGCGACGACAGAATACTTTTAAGACATTCCACATTACATATAGCATAGGTAATTAATTTAAATGTATAGTTTCAGTAGTAACAACACGAGCTATGTAAAATCCGAATGCAATTTATTATTTACAAAGCATATGTTTTAGTATAACTCATGATACCCTCTACCGTAAACATTTTTTTCCCTATACTTTCTGATTGTGAGTTTAAATGTATCTACCTAATTAACTATGTCAATAATAATAACAACCTACTGATTACATAACGACCGCAATTTAACGAACAGTTAATACAAATTTTTTACCTAAAATTATTAATTTTTACTACATAACACCTACGCCCTACAATGTCATTAGATGTCATTAGGAGTATAGTTCCTAAATTTTGTATATTTTTTAATATAGTATACTGAAATTTTGTAAAGTTTTTTATCATCTCGTTTAAATTATTGACAAATTATCACCTCAATTTTCAAGCCATCTATCAGCCTACCTGTCGTATATTACAATGTGCCCACCTTTCTGCAGGTCTGCTCGCTCCGTATCCTGCACATTTAATTATGCTATATTATGTGGGATTTTTTAAATCAATAATTATACCTATTTGCATAGAATGTTTCAATTGCCTTGTCTTTATTTAGTTTTGTAATAAAATTAGTGTGATTTTGAATACTTAAAAAAATGCACCTATCCCCATAATAATAAAATCTAACACTTTGTTTAATTCACAATAGTATGCAGTATGCTGTGTAAAAGTATATGAAATAAATACTGATACAAATTTTAATATCTGTAGTGCTGTAGCTTTAATAAATAAGAGTATAATATAGTTCCTCTATAAGTAGTACAACATTAACACTGCGGATCCACACATAGAATATGAACAATATAAAGACAAAACCACAATGTCATAATATTCTACAGAGAGTTAAATACAAACCTAAAAGGTAAGTCTCCTGACTGTTGTAGAAATAGAAATTATTCATAAATATTTAAATATGATTGACTTGAACTTTTGACTTTCGCACTCAGACTCATCAGCACCAGACCAGACAGAATCAGACACACAAATCTTAAGTGAGAAGTATAGACAAATAGTAGTAGACCATAAATTTTTTTTCTTACAGAGACTGATGTATAATACACTACAGTATTTTGTACACGAAAGAGACACTGTATAATATATGACATAAACCACAATGATAAAATAGCACCCATAGAGAAACAGTCATAACTTTGATTGAATAGTAATAATAATAATACAACATATACTTACATCACGATTTGACTTATAGCATAAATAATAGTAGCCTTAATAGCGTTGAATAGTATCCAAGTCACAAAGTTAAATCATACTGCAAAAAATATAATTACATACTATTACTCTGTCTGATTTCTCATAAATCGACACTCGACCTCCTTTTATCAGTAACTACATACAATCGTCGGTTCATCCCAACTATGAAATTCTCTCTTTTTTTTTAGCAGCTTTTCTCCTATAGAATATAATTAGCGATTGCGTGATGAACATTATTCGAATATATCCTTGGATAAATTAATGACGAAAAAAGATGAAGGAAATCGTGTTAAAAATGGTGGTAAATTTTAATAAAAAGGGACCAAGAAAAATACATGTAATTTTGTATCTCAAGTTTTTGCCTTCACAGAGTTGCAGTTGCGTAGATAGAGTACTGAAACGTTTACTAGAAACTAACCATGTGACTTCTTCCACTGCTCTGCTGCACTGTCCCATAATCTATACCGAGATTGTTCTAAAATATACGCAATACTATGTTTATGTTAACAAAAAACTCAAGCCTTTGATTTCATATGGACTTTGGTTACGGATTACGGGACCGGATCGGATCGGAAGAGACTAGAGTCAAGCTAAGTTATGGAGACGGCCACGGGTATAGAGACCGAGACCGAGGCTCGAGACCGATGCCGACGCCGACAATAGAGTTACAGAACTTGAAACTTGAACAACTCACAAACGTAAAAGCTGTGAGCTCTCAAAAAACTACTACCATCCAACAGCCAAGAACATCGGTATATGAGTACGAACGAGTGCAGTAGACAGTGAAGACATCCAATATACTTTTTTTTTAGTCGGACTCTCTATCTTTCCTGTACTGAATATTTTTAAACTTTTAAACTATCATATCAGTACAGAGATACGTGCCTATGCGCTCCGCGTATATGTATACTGGTAATATGTGAATCATACGGCAAAGTTTTTTCCCAGATCTGTGATGTGAGTGTCAGTATCAATTCCAACTCCAACAAACTCAACAGAAAAAACCCCCATACCTTGTTATTATTATTGTTTTTTGAAGCGATCGTTTTTATAGCACGATTTTTTCTCTTTCCCTTTCAAATTCACGATATATCAGTAGTTTTTATTGAATTTTTTTTAGAGGCTGTAGTGTAAAGTGTAAGTCAATGGTTTAGTTTCAGTACCTATGTAGAAGAACATAAGTTGCGTAGTACGTAGTAGATGCTCATTTTTTTTAATCAAACAAATAAGTCTCAAACTCGAACTGAACTGCCTCTATGAGTAGTAATATACTTAATAATATATAATTATATAATATTGTACACGATTAACCACGCTTACTTAATTTTGTATTGTTACCAACCACACTACATACAGTAATTTAAATGTATCTTATACCTATATTTAAGCTTAAATTACTCGCCCCCTATAAATATCTGAATATTTGTTTTCTTTTTTTTTTTTAAATATTAGCCTTCTATAGCAGTAGCAGCGTTCCTCCGCTTCTGCTATTTTCATACTTTATAGAATAATCATCTGTGTAATATAAATTAATAATGGCTGATGATAAAATATTAAAAAAATGAAGTAAGCTCGATTTGATTGGGCTTTTTTTTTGTTATTATATAATATGTGTGTGTATGTGTGTAAATGTTATACAAGAGATAAATTTAAAAATTGACTTCGTATAACGAATGTTTTTCATATTTCTTTCCCTCACCCTCCCCCTATAGACTTCATCCCATTACAATGAATGAGCATATTTAATGACACAAATAACTTGCATCTGTTTCTTTTTTTTTTTAAATTTGTTTACGCTTCAAAAATGTTTCTAATAAATATTTCCACGATAATAATGTATAATATGTAATATATTGGCTTTTAAATTTTCAAGGTGTATTATTTATTACACTTTACCTCGGACTTCGGAGGGATTTTGTTTTTATAGAAAAAAACAATTTCTCCACCGAAAGAAACCGAATTTTATGGAACAAAGAGCCCTATGGTCAATATATAGATAGATAGACATGTCAAATTTTTGAGAAAGTCAGCACGACAATTTATATTTTATATCCGAAATCGATATACCTATCTGGTTATGTAATTAGTGGAATATGTGAAGTGCATAAAATTCCTTATTTTAAACTTCTTAACAGTACATTACGTAGTAGTAATTTATGTAGTAAATAGTAATTTTAATAATTTGTAGGAATTTAAAAAGCGAGAACACACACACAGTGCATATAGATACAACTATATATGTAAAGTACATTACCTACAGTACAATGGCATGTATGCATGTTATTGATTACTACTCAATCTAACAGCTGAATCTACACTTTTCTATATATGGTTCTACGGTTCTACGGTTCTACAGCTCTATACTCCTACAGCTCTACAGATACAATTCTCTATTTTTACGTGTAATACGCGTTTCTCTTTGTAAATGAAACAAGAAGAGACTCAAAAGGATGATGATTATACACAATCAAGTTCACGTTCAGAAGATCAATTATGAATAATTTTTTTTTCATTATTATTTTCACAAAATGAATTTCTGAGCGCTCAGCCTGTAATATTTTATTGCTAAGAATACGTAAACAACTTGGAAGTCGTCGTCACTTCGAGTCGAAAACCGACTCGACATTCGACTCAAGATATAATATAAGTAATTCATAGGTTACAGATATAGGTAATTAATATATAGACATTATAGAGTAAAGAATATAGCACAGATTATAGACAGATCATAGATTTTTAATTAATTAATTAGATATTCTGGTGGTTGGTTAAAAACACTCGAGGAGGATTATAGAATTACAGATAGAAATTGTAAATATTTTAAAAGTTACCTCCTCATATAATTTTTTTTTACAAGTCCATAATATACAATAGTAGTAATATTAATAATTATGAATTGTCTCTCAAGTTTTTGAATTTTCCCACCAACCTACCTATATAATGTGATTACTGTGATGCATGTAGAGTAGTGCTATTATGTGTAGTATTATAATAAAGCTGGAAGTGCTACTGTATTTTCATTTTTTGTTTGTTTAACAACCAATTTCCAATTCCAATTTTTGAAATTCTTTATATTTTTTTTGCTTAGTATGTATTTTAGTGTAGTGTATTGTATTTTAGTAAGTTTACGTAAATGTTAATAAATAATGTAATTTTTTTAAATCGTAAAGATAGACGGTAAGGCATTACTCCGATATGTTTTATAATCACGTTCCTACACGTGTGTATATTTTTTTTCTTCTCTCTCTCTCTATCTGTCGATTCACAATTCACGACTATCATATTAATGGGTTCAAAATTTCACATTCTTCACAACAATGGTTCGCACACTTTTTTTAAATATTATTTTTTAAGTACTTACATGATTGAACATGATTTACTTGACTTGTAAACTATTTTCTATTATTTGATTGTTTCCTCAATTCATGTTCATATCTCTCTCTCTCTGTGTATATTCTGTATATTTTTCAAAGCTGCCATCAAGATTAATGAAGGAGGTACAAAAACGACGGTAAAATACAGCGATAAATTCACTCTTGACATTAATCCCAATATTAATATATTTAATAGTAATAACAGAATCAATTGAACGAAATGAAATCAAACCTTATGAAAAAAAGCCGCCATAATTGCTACTTGTGATTATTTGAATTGATTTGATTTGTGTGAAGAGCTCAACTTATTGTACCTATAGATGCATTCGTAATAATAATAAGCTAATTAAAATATTACCTGTGAATAAAATCCAATTCCAAACATCTCTGTCTCTGTACACTCTCTATATTATCTCGTAAGCACCAGACGCGCCACAATCATAGTACAAGCAGCCAGGAGAACAACCACGAGATACGATACGATACGATACGATACCAGTATCAGTCGGTAAATTAATAAATTATTAAATATTAGAAACGTAGGTATTTACGTCGGTAGGTAAGTTTTTGAAATTCGACACGCGCTAAGTTCAAAATTCGAAAATTCGAAAATAAATATTTCATAAGAGAAATAAAAGATGTTAATGATAGTACTTGGCACTTGGTACTGAGCAAAATAAATTCGGTATAACATATTAAAATAATTAAGAATTAATTAAATTTGAAACACACTCCACATCAATATCACTATCCACTAGAGAGCGAAACACGTGTGAGGAGTACCTACGACGAACCGTAGTACATTGGTAATCAGTATAATTAATCACATTAATTAACTGTTTCAGCCAGCGACATTCAGCCCGAGATAGAGAGACCGAAAAGGAAAACGAAGTAGTCGGTAGGTCTCTAAACTCAAACTCCCTTTCGCACTTTACTCTCATTCCCCATTAAGTAATGAATTGATCTCATCTCATTTGAACTTTGAACGAAACATTCCAATTCCTCTCTCTCTCTTCGAAATTGTACAGAAACAGAATATAAGAAGAACCCATGAAAGCATCTTGTCTTTTCCGTTTCAAGTCTCTCTTTCACTCACACACAAATACACACACACACACACAAATAAGTTCTCATGCAGACAGACGATCCCGGCCGAAGAAGACGAGACGGAGACGAAGACACGACGAAATAGAGCAAGCACAATCACTCAAGTCACCATTAGATTCCCACCATAACCATAACCATGGCATACTGTCTTTTTTTTCAAGCTTTTTTTATCTGTTTCGCTTTATTCGCATCTCCATCCACTTACTTCTTGAGCACATGTAACTGATATTGATTTAATGGTCTGACTGAACCGAGCAGAACTGATGATGAAAACCCGGCCCAGAGTTTTGTTGAATCTCCTTTGAACATACATGGGTAATACGCATATGAAAATAAAACTTGCTTCGAGAAATTCCTAAATTTGTTTACCAAAATCAAAACCAAGTCAAGTGTGTCCTTTATAATTAACCTAAGGTAACCTACAAACTACAGGCAGAAAGTTGCATTAGTTCATTTTTACAAATTAAAACATTGAAAACAAATGGAAGAGAGAGAGTGATGAGAGCTTGTTTGAATTATCAGCATTTTTGTTTCCATCATTAATGCTTATTATTCTAATACTCTTTTACGCCAATTCGAATTTTAAATTAGCCACACATGTTTTCCTTCTATTTCTATCACAGAAGTATAATATAATAATTACCTAGGTGAGTTTGTAAACCATTTTCATTTTTGCCCTTTCTGCCTTATCTGTATTGACGCTATAATGTAAGCTGTGTAAATTCGGAAATACCTAGATACCTACATATACATGTAATTTCTTCCCTTTACTTACAATGCTAACCAAAAAGTTCCTTTCTGTTCACCGGTGCGGTGGCATAAATATATATTTGATACTGCTCCCGACGTTTCCATTTTCATGTTTTTATATCAATCTAACACCTCTGCTTTGTCTTTCCTTTGGCACAGTTAATAATACAAATAGAAAGTAAACTACAGCTATTAGGTCTATATAGAAGCTAGAACCTCAATATCTCTGTAGATACCATTGCATAACTCTATGTAAAACAATACATAATGTCAGATCAGCTGTGAGATCCCCTGTTGAAAGTTTGCCTAGATAAATAAAGTAAGTTACCTCTCTCTCTCTCTACCTACTTATATAATACAATTTGACTTCACAAACATAAAAACCTTTCCACGAATGAGCATGACTCGAGACTTACATCCTTTTCTACATCGCTATACTAATATATTCACAGGAAAAGGAAGAAAACTTGATCATCAAACAAAAATTGAGCATTATTAAATATTATTCTCAAAATATTAAAGCAAGAGCAAAATATTTTGATACATTATTATTACACTACATCTAGTAATTTATTACAGATAATTCACTCCTTTTTCTTCAAAGATTAAGCACCTATATATTATAGTGAAACACACTATATAGCATTGCACTGCTTTTTTTGCTTGTAAATTATTATCCTTCCTTTAACAAAACTACAGATACTAGTAGCTTAAGGTCATCATAAAATACTTGTCTGTACTCGCAATATCCCGTATTGATATGTGCTTTATAGGTATACTTATGTATGTATCTGCGTTACTGCACTGTAATCGAATTTTCAAAAACCTACACAAAAATGCTGAACAAAAATAATCAAAGAAACTTCATATTTTTCATTTTGTCTTAATTTTTTTAATACACCTTAACTTCTGTACGTTAAATTTCCACGAGACTGAAAGCCAAATTCGGATTCGCTTATAATGATTTCAAATGCACCTAACGAAGTTAAGTTGCTAAAAGTTATATTTGATAAACAAGGAATAATAATATAGAACGATATCTCTGTAATTCGTCTTCAAAAACCTTTTGAGTGTTGCTTTAACTTTATTGCACAGCTCTATGCTTTACATATATATATATAATCATATATGGAATCATTTCAATTTTCAGAGAAATTACTGCGATATACATAATAAGGAAGACCTAAAAATGAGTTCACATCCTTGACTGACGGGGAGGACACGAGCTGAAGAGTCATACAATAACCAATACCAATAACAATAAAACATCCAATCACATTAAAATTTCCTTTCTATCCCTATCACTAACGTTCTAGCTAGTGTGAACCGGCAACATATGAGTCAATACAGTAACGATATCAAATGACGATGTGACGATAACGATTACGAACAACACTAGTTTTTCCCTTAAAACATGTTACGTTACGATTAGTCACTTATAGTCAACGCCTCCAGCACTCCCACTTCATTTCATAATATGAATTTCAAATCCGAACAACTAACCCTTTAACTATAATATCTTGCCCTTTTTGTTTGTAGCAAAAATCTAATAGCCATATATTGTCAGTTACTTTTTTTTAAATTTTCTTGCATCATGGATCATTCATCGATCACCATCGCCTCTCAATCAAAAAGTGAAATGACTCCATTTTTGGAAAAATCTAAATTGAAAAGCCAACATAGAGTTTTCATTTTTGTATTTTTGTTTAGACAGAAGAGAAGAATTTTCCTATTGTTAGAAATATATAGATTAATTTGAATATTCACTACTACAATAATAATATGGATTTTTCTTTGTCAATAGTTTTTTCCCTACTATCAACTACAGAAGAAGTAGAATTGATTTTTTTTTGAAGTACAAAATGTACTGTCATATATAGTGAGTAGAAATACAAGCTATAATATGATACGACATAGGTGGTAGTGGTAATACATACCTTATTTTATGTACCTTATGTACTATATACGCTATGCTGGTTCTCACTGAATTTATTTGCCCTTTTTAAGATTCTATGTAGGTTGGTAATAATTTTGGTAGGAATACTAAGCAATATCAGTAGTAATATAATATTCGAACAATAATTATTACTATTAAACTAATTAGTGTATCCACATTCACAAATCACACTCCCTCTCATATCATATATCTGTTTAAATGTGTACCATTTTAAGTATCTGTAATCATACCTATAGATTATAAGTATGTATATAGTAAATACCTATAGTAATTATCCTGTTTTAATAAATTGATTTGATTTTTGTTTAAATTGAAAATTTAAAAAAAAGCATACACTTGTAATTATTATGTTATAGTAGCTACTGTAATGTTACTATACTTATAGTAAAATCGTACTAATCCTATTAATAATTAATTAATTGTGTGTTGTGTACAATTAGTATGACATACGTTGAGACAATGCGAAACGTTATATTTTTTATTTTCTTCAAAAAATTATTTTTATGTTATAATTATAATAATTACTTCATTTTTTATGAATATGATAATTTTTTTTTTTGTTATAAGTATATATAGTATATATATAGTTACATCACATTTTCCTTTGAAAGAGGAAAACCTTGTATTCTCCCTATTCACAAATCATATAATTAGTAGTAGTAGTAATATGTAATAATAATAATAGATAATGATAATAAATTGACAAATTTAAATTTACCACCTTCAAAACCTGAATCAAAATCAATATCAACTTTAATATTTAAATCATTATTTTTAATTGTATCATTGTAATTATTATGTATCTAATCCTAAGTTAAGTACCTATCATTACTATGTTCGTACTCATATCCGTACTTAACATTCGTTTCAGCTATAATAATAATTATATGTGTAACTACATA
>JAQFZE010004797.1:0-10866 GCA_034695245.1 Dicyrtomina saundersi | reverse complement strand
GGCTTTAATGTGCCTGTATTACCGTCATATAATTATGTAAAAATAGATTGTGCATATTATGTCATTGTAGTGTTGCATTTAGCTTGCATCGTGGAAGTTTAAAAATATGATTTTTTTTTGCATTTTGTCATAGACAAAATTATTAAATAAATATAGGGAAATTGAGCCGTGTTTAAGTTAAGACAAATTAATCTTCTTCACTAATGCTGCATTAGATAATAGTAGCTATGCAGGTTTGTTAGTTATCACAACTCACACATACCGCGCGTATTTGTATTCAACAAATAGAATGTTGACATTTTACTGATTTTTGTTTACATTTTGTATTTAATAGAATGCATAAACTTTTTTGAGCTGTCACAAGTCACAATATTGATATAAAAAATAGTCATTTTTCTTAACATTTCAAATTTTCAAAAGGTTATATTTAATGAGGTTATTTTACAATGACTAAAAAATAAAATTATACACCTAGAAGTATGTATGAGTTTTAATACATTTTCAAATATAATAAACTAGAAAACAGTGCTTTAAAATCGTGAATTGATTTATAAGAACATTTAGAAAATCACATTTTTTGTGGCATTTTTCCAAAATTATCATGTGACTTTTTAATATAGAATTTTTTTTCTAAAATAACCTTTAACGCTCGTATGATTAGTTGCTTAACTTTAGAAAAGGTAATCTGAAGATACCATGTTTTGCACATGTAAATCTCCCGCATTATGCAGTCACTTTTAAAGTGGCTTTAATGTGTTTGAAAAAGTTTGTGTTAATAATTTAGCAGTCTATATAGCTTTGTCCCATCCCATTGCATTGGATTGGATTGTGCTGTTCAATGTGTCTATAGTATAATTGTATTGTGCACCATGTTGAATGTGCACTCAATCTTTAGACGCAGACTCCCAGCTCACAATAAAAATACAATCACCACTACTTACTACAAGGGTGTACACTTCTACTCTATTAGACTGTAGACACTATACATATACTCATGTAGTAGGTACTTATGTTGTAGTAGGTATGGCTACATAGACATTATATACATATCTTTGCATAATTATTTATTATTAAAAAGGAAAGGCCCATTAATCTTTCTTGATTCTTCCTGTACGTCCAACGTTCCTTTATTGAGCATAGGTCCGCATTTCTGCTTTTTTCAATGAGTATAAAATATACATATATCTGTAGCTGCTGTACACTGAACTGACTGTTGAGCTGCTATGTAAGGTAACTGGTCGGAACTAGTTAATGCTAAATAGTTAATAGCAAAAGCCAATATGTATGTTGTTAGTTGACTTGATGGCCTTATACACAGCCCTTGTACATTGCTAGGAGCCCAAGCTAAAGTTTTACTACGTCTATAATCTTACTAGCACCAATGCAATATTTCTATAGTAGTTGATATAGATACAGAGATAGTACAAGTTTAGTATCTTTAGTAGTGCTGTACCGCACTCATCGTGAGTGAGGGAGACAGACAGCACAACGCACACGGTGGAAACAGAAAGGAAAACGAGGAGAACGACATGTAGCTGAAGAAGAGGGAATTGAATGAATGAATGAAAAATATTGAATTGCTGAATGTTGATGTGGAAATGGAGAGAGACCTTGGTTCTATTTTCTATTCGAAAAAACTCTGGCAGTTAACAAATGTGCTTAGTACGTAAACGTAAGTTAGTAGATCATGAGTTAAAGTTACAAAAGTGGTGCGTGGCGCTTTGTCGTGTCGTCTGGCGTAGTTTCTAGTTTTTGGTCGGCTCTAATAAGTACTACTCTACTTAAGATTTTATACATTTAAATTAAACTTGTCAGCAGAGTCATATTATATATTTATATATAGTAATTAATACATATTACTATTGGGTGTTATGTTCGTGTTTACACTTGTCCACTTTTGCACTTGGGAACATACAAGAGAAAAGTCAAAAGTTGATTAGTAGGTGGTACCTAGGTACACTAAATTTTTTATAAAGACATGTAAGTATAGGTAAACACGGGTAAATTGTACACACCTGAAGTTTGACTTACTTTTAGTTTTTTTTTGTAGTTATTTCTTTTCTTCAAATTTTCTCGTCCTTCACTTCATCTTCCCTCGTGCTTCGTGCTTGTTTTCGCCAAGAGTCTTCGTATATTTTAGTGTAAGTTTTTTTTGAACTCTTTCCAATTTGGATTCGGATTGGAATTGTGAGACGTATTTATAAAGGAAATTCCGCTTGGTTCAAAATACGGTTATGTTACAGTTTCGGTTTATTTGCAATTACTATATAGACGAAAGAGGCTACTGCATATATAAGATTATGCTGTGATATATTATATGTGGGTTCAAACTTTAAAATTGCGCCAATCTTATTGAACTACTTACTACTGGTGTGTAAAACTGTGATACTGTGAAGTGTAGACTTTTGACTTGTGTGCAATTTTTATTTTTCAAATCTCTTCCAAAAAATTTCCGAGATGCTCACTCACTCTCTCTCACTCTGGTGAACTTAACTAACACAAAATTGAAATTGAAATGGAACTATGTGTAATTATAGGAAACTTATGTCATGACTATTATTATTGACTATGACTAGACATAGCAGAGGAGCTAATGTTTGAAGTAATTTGTATTCGGATCGTTTTTTTTTGTGCATAACGTATATGAACGGTACCATACCAATTTTTTTGTACAATTGGAAATAATGTTAAATCAGTGAGTCGTGGTTTTGCATCATTATCATTGTTTTTTTTTGTTATTGTGATTTTCCGTATCCCTCTCATGATTGTTATCTCATGAGTTCAGATTTTTTGTCTTGAATTTTCTGTGGTAAAAAAATCCAAGTTCAAAGAGTGAATTAGATTACATTTTGTTAAAAGCATCAATTCTTTCAATACTTTTTTTTGTTACTAAACCTCATATATCGCATTGAAGATCAAGATCAATGACAGTCAAGAACAGAGTAATAGTGGTTATATAGCGTGACGTGACGGGGAAGAAGTTTTGTGATATATTTTTTTTAAACTGTGGGGTCTAATGTTCCTAAAATCCTAATGTCTTTGTTGTGTATTCTGCTGTTGTTGCTTCTGTAAAAGAATTCGATAGATTGTCATTGCCATTGCCATTTGGGTCTTTTGTACACGGGGTATTAAAGTACTTAATTACAATTGCAACACGTTATATAGCAAAGAAGGTTTATACATATTTGTGTTTAAATTTAAATTTGTGATGGGAAAAACTATATAATTAAGGTCAAAGTCAAAGGTCAAAGTATTAATCTCACGATCATCATCAGTTCGAATTTACGTCGACGACGTCTGCAGTGTCTCGTAACGGGTATGTGCGTAGTTGTAGTTGGAGTATCAATATGTATTTCTTATATTTGTTGTAAAATTATGTAGGTCAGGAATTAATGTTAATTGCCATTTGTTATAAATGCTTACTTGTCTTCTTCATATCCGCTGCTGTTTTTTTGTGTCCAGTTTACAATTCAATTAGGTAGGGAACATTTAACATTTGAGCACGATTAATAGTTATGGCTCATTTGATGATTTAGTTAAAGATTATATACGTAAAGATCTATGAGATGAGATGTGGAGGGCAATAGGAACGGGGCAAATAAATGGGGCTTGTAATTATGATTGATTATGATTATCAGTATCTAATATCATTGTTGTCAGTGCTAATGTTTCTTTGTTCTCAGTGGGAATACATATGTATTAATTTTAATTCACTTTCGAATGTCTTTTATTTATTGTTTGAAACTTGAGAGTGATGCTTTTGTGCTTTTGATCGAAGATCGAAGCGATTAGGTATATTTTTCTTAATCCTTATTGTCTTGATTGCTAATAAAGAGAATGAACAGGGGATGAGGTTTCAATTTTTGAGTGCTCGTGTCTCGTGTTGTAAGTCGTAAAATCGACTTCAAACTTGTGTAGATTTTGAAGTGTACACATGCAATCTTCTGAGCGCATAAAAAATCACCATAAAACAATGATAGTGATAAATTGAAAGATCATTCAAATTCGAATTCGATTTTCTGTCTATAATGTTATTTCGATTGTAATAATTATGATTATTATTGTATATGATTTGGATCCTAATCGTTGAGTCGTGTTTTTCTCTTCTCTTTGTTTTTTGTCCTTTGCCCTTTAATTTAAATCTAATTCCCCTGCCTAGGCCTAAGGCCTAGGTACATAGAGAGAGAGAGAGGGGATAGGCAGCGTTATTGCGCCGATTCGCGATCATCCCAAGCTCTTTTCGGTCATTGATCGTTTACAATAAATCATGAACGAAAAAAGATGAGAAAAAATAAAGATGTCAAATTCAAGATAATAGATACGAACAATAAAGTATACGAAGGATTTAAAGATGTAGAAAATTTAAAAGAAATTACTCAAATTAGACTTAATATTTTTTGTTGAATTTTTTTCTTTCCTTTATACTGCTAGAAAGTAGGGGATTTGGGTTTGGGAATTTGGAATGTCGAGATTCAAGATGTACAGATAGGAAATGGAAAACTTGGAAATTCAATGGTTAATTATTAAATTTAAAAAATGTGAATGCTATGTTATCCTTAATAGTGCTGATAATAAAGGGGAGATTGATGCTTTGAAGGATGCAGATCACATATGGGATGCTTTCAGTTTCAGTGTCTTTTGACAAGTATCTATATATTTGATATGATTATAATATGGAAGTGTATTAGGACTGTATGGGCGTAATTACTATTACATGTGGGACCGGAATCCCAATACCGCCTAATTACAAGCTTCGGTTAAGAGTAACTACTCACGCTTCCAACGTCAACGATAGCGACAGCTGACAAGTGATAGTGTGAAAATTTAAATATGTAATTATCATTAAGTGCCTTGTATGTATGCCCCTGCTGTTAGTACGTAGTGTAGATCTGTCCTTAAATACCTACAGAGATCTCATGTGCCTCTTCTGTTGTACACATGTTATTGTGTACTTGGTGATGGTGGTTGGCATCGTTTTAATTGAATTGATGTATTGAAATTTGAGTCGTTCACACGTGTGACGTGGTGTGGTAGATTTTTTTCTATTCGAATTTCCATGTAGAATTTGAAATTTTTATGGTTGATATCAACATCAAGGATAGTTTTGTTCTAGTTTTGAGTGATCGTGATTGAATAAATACAGATATATTTTTTATAAATATTCAATTGAGGAGTGATTCTCAAGTCTGAAGTAAGATAATTATATGTGTTATTCTGCTGTTATTGTTGTCGTGAGACTTATTGCAATGCGCGTCTTCACCAAATGATATGGGATTCATTCGGGAAAACAGAATTTGCAATGCATGTAGGTAGGTATTTATTAATTATATCTTTTGAATAATAATCATAATCACTCTATTTTGTTCTGTAGTGAATGGGTACGGATATAAAGCTGACCTTACCTTGTTATTATTATTGTATGTATCGCGTATTAGTCGTACTAGACATGGATTTTGAATTGTCATATAATTAAAATCACTGTATTCGCTGTGGTGGTTCATATCATGCATTCAGAAATGAATCAGGTGAATTTCGATTTTCATTTTAATATGAAAATTCGATTTCTAAAAAGTGAACACGTGAGAGAGTAGATGGGGTTTTCATTTTTGTTGATGTTAAGTTTATAATATTTAGGGTTTAAATTTGAAAGTACTTATGCGACTTATACATATTTTGAGTTATGTACCTACCTTACTTACCGTAATTGTGCGTCTTGTTATCATCTGTATACTAATGCACGTTTTACTTTCATTTGATTTTTGCAGGTTGTGAGAACGAGGACTTTGTTGGGATTCCCTTCCCGGCTCTGAGAGACTTTAGTCCCGTTACGAAGGAACAAGCTTACCTCACACTTGGCTATTTCTGTAAGTTTTACACATTTTATAATAATCTTCTTTATAAATTTAATCAATAATATTCGTTGAAGCCGCAGGGTCTGTATTTTTTACTACCGTCCTTCATTCACCTATAATTGTGTAGTTTAAAATTAATATAGTTGATTTAAAAAAATGTTTTAGCCCCTACCATGAGCCAGTGTTTAGCATGTCATGTAGGTAATTCAATATGACCGCCGAGTAGATTAAGATTATCGAACATCTGCAAACATTTTCTGGATCTGCCACTTTTTAATTAGTAGTAAGCACTTTATTACGTGTAAATTGGCAATTTATTTTGACGCCATTTTAATATTTGTAAACTCGTAACTCGTAGGTAAGTGTCATTAAAAGAGTCAAAATAATAATTATAATGTAAGTACCTACGTCATAATGTTTTTATTTTTCTGCAAGTTCGATCAGTTTAAGATTAGAATACAATTTAGTTTACATTGAATTGAATGGTCAGCAGCTTGCAGTGACATTTGACTGCATTTTTATTTCATTTTATTTACGTGTCTTGTAAACACTTAATTTATTTTGAATATCTTATTGTAAGGGTTATAACCATATGCAATTATTTTGAACAAGAAATAAACTTGAAATACTTCACAAGTGTCAAAAGTGAATTGTTATCTCGCATTTGAATTAACTAATCAAACTAAAAAACATTCCCGTCGTGTCGATCCAAATCGACATCGAGGTGCAGCTTATTGTATATGCACTCCGTTCTTTATTTCCATTTAATGTTTAGGTATTTAGGTAGGTAGGTAATTCCGTAATTTATCATGATTAAAATTATAACTTTAATCACGAGTAATTTGCATATTTTTTTTATTCTGTATTAGATGTACCCGTGTTCATTTAAATGCAAGGCTATACTTAAGGTACCTACATATAGTTTTTCCCCCTATCTATATATACTTCAATTCAAGTTGCAGGTGATAAAGTAGAATTCGTCAGAATTTAATTTAAATAATAAATTGCCGATTCAAAGGAACAACTTTTCTTCATTATTCTACATGTTGTATATACATATTTAATTTAAAATGTAAATGCTACTTTTTTTTTACTAAGTGGTCGGTTATGATTATCTACAGTGCAATTGTTGTCGATCGGCAGTTCGATATTGACATTTATTTATGTATGCAGTTTGATGAAACTTGATTTTGCTTTCATGTCTTATTTGTGCAATCCGTATCGATATAACATTATAGTTCTAGCGATAAGTCCAGAGCTAATCAATTAAATTGTACACTGAACAATTTCTGGAGTGCTACATATTTTTTTCGCAATGCTTCGGGCTTTAGTAATGCAAAGGCTGAGAACACACTTGAGAGACAAAGTAGGAGTGTTTAAAATCCTATTAGAATGTATGCGTTGTAGGTACCTACTATAAATAAACCTTTTTATATGTATTCGTGTAATCGTGTATGTCTTTCGGAATGACAGGGTAGGACATCAATGCATATTATATGGAAGCAGTGAATGTTTTTTTACCTTTAAGTCCGGCTGATTCCCACAGGAACTGTCTCATAATTTATTTGGAAGCTGCACTGATGGACAGTTAAATTGGCTGTGTTGAGCTACCAAGGTTTGTGCCTGTCAAAACTGGAACCGGTTTTGGTTCCAGTTTTCTGGAATTATTGGACCGCCGACCGGCCAATTTCGAATTGAAATTTATCTCTGTGGACATAGTTGAACAGTTGGGCTTGGCTCTAAAAGGGCTGGGCGCCGGGCGGGCTCGCTCTGGCTGTAATATGAGATTTTGATTTCCTTCCTGGAAGTGCAGCACATCAGCACATGCATTATACTGTTTACTTAGTAATTATTAGTAATTAATTACTCATTGTCAGATGGGCCTTTATGGTTTCCAAAATTACTGTAATTTTCAATTTCGAAACCTATTACTTTAGTTTTGAGAATTTCTTTTATATTTTTTTGAGGGGTAGGATTGTGTGGAGACTGTATATAATTAAATGTACTGATAATTATAGTCGTGGTGGATTTCGTTGTATCGACATCAAGTGATCGAGCAACAGTATTATACGGATTTAGTGCTATAAATTAAATTCAGGATCAAGATCACGAACGTATACTTAAAAAGTTCTTCTGTGCATACTACTGCATACATATTTACTCATAATACTTTTACCTACAAACAATCATACAATATGTTTTTCGTTGGAGGTGTGGGTTCAAAATCGAAAAGAAGTCGTTTGTCTGCAGCTGCAGGTATACTTACTGACTACATTTTTTTTACCGTTTTCGTTTTGTGGTGTGTGTTGCTCCTTTGTTAGCGTGTTGTGCATTGGGCGCATTTACTTAGGAACGTGTAAAATATGGAGTTTCGAGTGAAAGTTGTTACATGCGTCATGTACATATGAATAGTTGAAAAAAAGAAGAAGAAACTGTTTAGAGTTTAGAACTTTGGTGTTTGTTCAAGTGATTATTAGCATTACGCATAATATGAAATGTTAAGAAACACTTTCAAAATTCAATTGCTTCTCTCGGTCTGGGTCTGTCTCACTTTTTTCTAAACCATATAGGTGGTAGGTTAGTTTTTGTGGTATGTGTGTACCTCTACGTACATACAGCATCTCCTGAGACTCCTGACTTCACAAAATAAACAGCATAAATTGTCTGTAGATTTTAGGTGTTTGCTTTGAGAGGCTTTCCACTAGTTGTAGTACCTAGGTACTTTATTGAAAATCACTGTCACTGTTGCACAACTGCAATAGATTTTAATGCTTTTTTTTTACTAAAAAAATTAAATTTTTACGTTACAATACAGTTTAATATTAATTCGATAATATTTTAATGATTTAAAAAAGTTTACAAAAAAATATTGTAGAAAATTTAAAGTAAAATCAAAATAGCGCCTGTTTACCTTTAGCTACATATAGCTAAAGCTACGTACAGCATAGTACACTAAAGGTAAAGTTTTACATAAGCTTTAACACACAAAAAACTATTAAGATGTTTTTTCCTTAAAAGAAGTCCACGTCTGACGTCTACCGTGTCACTTAATGTGTTGAAGATGTGCAATCGTTAATATAATATGATTGTTAGTTCAGTTCAGTGTTAGTACTGCTCACTCACAATTCGCTTTCCTTTTGTTCCGGATAATTTATGATAGAGATGTTTTTATGCGGTGCGTTGCTTTGGGTTGGTCTTGGTTGTTAGGAAATAATCCTTGAAATATAAAATAGTCAAATTTTTTGTTTGTTTGATAACTAATGGTTTTTTGGGGTACATTAATATATTACGACTGCGATTTATATACGCGATGGCAACACATCACTCTGCACGTAGGCTATGGTCTTGAACGCGGAACCAAAAAAATATAAAAATTATAAGCTTGAGGCAATCATAGACAGTCAACAGTGGTTTAAATTGTAAATAGAATTTATAATAAAGCTCTACGATTGGACATGGAGTTCCTTATATGTATTTTGTTGACTCAATTCAGCTGGGTTTAAAATAGGGACCTATTATAGGTAATTATGTAATCAATACTTATGTAGGTATGTATTGTACAGGCCTATGCTTGATATTGAGTTCTTAAACGGGTATTGGACGTATAAGGTAAATATTTCGAGTGACTGTATAGCTGCTCTGCTGATAACAATATCAAGATTATGCCGACCTTTGAATTTCGATATCGATTCCATTTATATTATTTATTTATCATTTTTGTATATTGCGCTGTTATTGCTCTAACAATAAGTGAGGACACGGAGTGAGTGGCCACACACACGGAGTCAGTGTGAATTTGTAAGTCCGTTTTAGTAATCATATCATTAATCGCAATAATTTTCGTAATCAGTCACTGATACACTCAAAATTCAGGAAGGCTTCAATTTTTATCATTGTAATATGTATTTGCATATTTGGCATTTCAATTTTATTTTGATCTAATAACGAAATATCAACTAACAGTTGGTAGGCAGTGGTTTTATGTTGCTTGAATTTTTTTAATGTGTTTGGTGTGACTCAGTCAGTGTTAGTCTACTTTACTATTTAATTCATCACGTAAGTACTAAGAAGTATGTACAGTTATTGCAAGAGAAAATCGAAAAGAAAAACTGAATTGGAAAAAGTAACAAAGAAGAAACCCTATGCAAAGGTGAAAGGTGTGATTCAAAAAAATTAATTACAAAGTAATTAAATAATTTGTCAAGTCAAATAGTTAGTGTTAATATAATATCTCATAAAATATAAAGTAAAAAATTTAAAATATAATTAATACATATATACGTACATATTGCCTCGTTTCATTGTATTGTAATTGTATTTGCTACCAAGTGAATAGTGATAATGATCGTATACAATGATTTGGATGGGATATCATCAGTTACCTAGTTATGATTTTGATTGAAGACGTGAAATGATCGTAAATCGTAACGCAATTATTATTTGGAACAGGAGCAGAAAATTAAGCATTAGAGTCTTCAACAATTTTTTGTGATAGCTTAGTAGTGTGCGGAGACGTGAGTGAAGACAGGTAAAAGTAATATGTAATTGTGGTGAATTGTTAATTAAATTGAGATGATTTCTTCTCGTCGTTGCGTTGCGTTGGTCTGTCATTGAGTGAGTCTTTCCTGAGTGTGTCAGTCAGTAAAGAGTTGTTGTCGCTCGTAAATTCTGAGTAATAATAAGATTAATATTTGTACACACTTAAGATGGAAGGAGATCGATGAAAAGGATAACGATCTCGAGATCAAGTTTCATCTGTTGAGGTTAACAAGGCCCTAATCGTTTTTTAATTGAAAGACTTACATTTTGATTTTCAATTTTCACTCTTGACTTCTTCGCCTTTGGACATGTGTCGACATACATATTATTATAGAGTATTGTGGTACTATGCTACTGCAGACAGGGCTGTGCGGGTCTGGGTCTGGGGTTACGGGATGCTACTAAAGGTGTCCCAAGATTATGGAAACAAGGTTGACCTTTAATTTTAGAGGTCAAATCCCTATTCAAGATTCTT
>JAQFZE010004796.1:0-10866 GCA_034695245.1 Dicyrtomina saundersi | reverse complement strand
TAGTTTTGATTTTATTTTTAAATATTTGCTTTCCGCGTGTGTGTGTGTGTGTGTGTGTGTGTGTGTGTGTGTGTGTGCAGTGTGCCATGAGTTATGATGAGAGGCATGGAGAAGCATGGAGAGAGCGTCAGAATCACAATCCAAATTGAAACCCATTAGCCCATGAAATAATTAAATTTTATGTTTGTATTTATCTTTCACATTCAGGTCTAAGTGATAGTCCGACGTCAGACGCATCAGATGCTACTTTAACCGACTCAGAGCTTCCCATCTCAAATCAAAATGCCTTGCCTCTTCAGAATGGTAAGCGTTTTCACGCCCACTACTTAAATATCTATTTCATTTCTACTTTTTCTCCATTTACGTTCTTAACCTTTTATCAGAAGCACGAGTCTCTCGTTATATTTTTTTTTTCTTTCTTCTATTCCCTTTCCCTTTGGAAATTGAAACCATTCCACATCCCTCAAATTCCCAAATTCCCATTCCAAGTTTTTTATTGTTAAATTCATCATCGAGGAGAGCTTTTGTTGTTTCGAGAAAAACAGACATGTCTGTTTCAGGAAGTTTTTTTTTCTTCTCTCTCTTCTCCTTTTACTACACTCCTTCTTCTCACATTCATGTTTCTTTTAGATAAAGTTCTTACGAAACTTATATATGCAGACGAGAGATGTTTGAAGAGACAGTGGATGATTTATCGGGGAAATTGACTATAGGCATATCATGCACTCGGTATCATGAGCGGGTTTTCTTTCCCTCTGCTATGTGTGAATGTGTGTGTGTGTGAGTGAGTGTGTGTGTGCTCCGTTGAGTGTACAGTGGATGAAAGCATTGAAGGATAATGTTTACTTTACTTTGGGGAAAAAAAAATCTTGAATCCTAAATAACACCGAATACCGAACCGTCAAGAGTCAAAGAATAAAGGATTGAATAGACTATTATTGTTTACTTGTGTGTAGGTGGATTATTAATGGGTGGAAACCTGGACTTCTCGACGGCGTCGGGAAAATTGAATAGTCTGAAACGAAATATCAATTCCAATGGAAAGAGCACGACGGGAATCGGGCTGGTCAATCATACTCATAGCGGTAACCATGATAACCTAATCGATCAGTTTGTGATGCATACCTCTGGAGGAAAAATATATATTCCTCAAGGTAATATTATTCTTCTTATTCTATCAGTCAACAAATCCGGTGTTGGGGCCGGTGTCGGAGTCGGTTTTTGAGACTCCGGGTCTTGGTCCGGGTCCGAGGCGCTGGACTTTATATTAGCCAATGTACCAACTGACCACGTGTCCACTCTCTCTCTCTCTCTCTCTCTGGAACTTACGGTAGCTACAATGTCCAGTAATTCTTTGTAATTGTCCTCATACAATTACTATTAGTTCCAGCTACCAAAATCCAGCACGTAGAAGAAGGAAACAATCGGGAACATGTGTGCTGTGTCATTAATGTTTCATGTAGCAAATTAATTACGGGTAGGAAATCAATAAAAGAACCAATCATAAATATTGGACATCAATTCAAAAACATTTATTCAATCCAGGAGAAAGTATGGAAACAAGTAAATTTGTTGAGTGGACGGAAGGAAAGAAAGGAAAAGTATTATATTTCACCTTCACAGCCATGTACATACGTACATATGTCGAGCATTACTGCTTTAGTAGCATCTGTGGAAACAATTTCCCTGGAACAGTTAGGGTCGGCAAGAGTCAAGCACATTTTTATGATCAAGTCGTGGGCTTTTAGTAATGTATGAGAAAGTCAAGTACCTACGCATTTGTTCAGGAGAGAGAGAGAGAGCAGTCTCGTTTATTTTTTGCCTCTATACTTTCTGCATACTTTGAGTCTGGCTGGAGACTAACTTGTAACTTTTCCCTTTATTTTTATATTCTCTTCCCTTTCAGATACTCCAAAAAATTCAACGTCCGACTACAAAACCAGTCCGAGCAGCAGTCCTACCAAAAAGATATCTGGCAGGTAAATACTTTTGTACTAATTTTACGCTCATTTGTTCATTTACTGTTGTTGAAAAAAAAAATCTGGGATTTTATCACCTGCTCCCGAGTAAGTAATTTATATAGGCTCCAGATTGAGTCTACAATATTTCATGAGTCTCGACCAAGTGCATATATGTATACCTACACCTACACATACAACTATTCGACTATAGAATTAATTAAATAAATCCCTACAACAAATATTTTAGTATCACAGAATTAAAATCGACTTTCCTGTACTTAATGTCCAACAAGCACGTAACATGTTTAAGTAGCAGTAAATTAACTAGATTGTGGACGAGATTTCATAATTAAAGGTTATGTACATGTCTATGACAAAATGTATTATTAGACACGGAGCGCGCTTGAGGAAAATGGTGTAATAGCGGGAGTGAGGTGCGCCTATGTACGCTCCGTGTCTTTGTATGACGTGAGAGAAAGAAGAGAAAGGGAAAACTTTTTAAGTCATGCCAAAATTTGAAATACAAAATCTTGTAATGTACTTTTCAGCTTACTGTATAAAGATGCCGTGAACTTGGGGTCGTTACGTGATGGTCGTTCCATTTCCAAGTCTGATGATGATGATTTCATGTACAAAGTCAAGAGATTCTGCTGCACCTGCAATAAATCGTTGGCAATTGTTCTTATTTTCCTTCTCTGCGTCTCCTTCATAGTCAATATTCTATTTGGTAAGTTTGTAACTTTGTCGCATTTTCATTGCCACTCCTTATATCCTTACAAATGGCTACATTACTGCATTGTGTACCTAAGAGTTATGGTGTGAATCTATAGGACTATATACCTTTGGTGTAGGTCCCTATTACACTTCCATACAATATTTTCCCTACACACTGACACAATAATACCGCCGCTCTGCACAGGATTGTATTTAAATTCTTTGTCCCTCAGGGTAACTAATGGATTTCCCACTATATACTCGCAATGTATGTACTCGCGTGTGTACGGAGAACAGCAAAAAACCAAATCAAAAAGTCAACGTGATTTTTCTTTTTCACTATCTTTATGTGCACACAAATCCTACAATGAAATGAATGATTTTTTATGCATCAAGAGCTAGGAGAGGAGGAGATCGTCGTCGTTCTTTTCGTCTTTTGTGCAACCAACTTGAAATGAGACATTCATTTCAAAAGATTCCAAATATCTCATCTTTTCCCAAAATGAGAAAAAACATGGGACAGAGCTCAGTTTTTCGTATAGTCGTCGTCGTACATAGCTCTCATTCGTAGCTTTCGTAGCTGAGGAAAAAAACAGGAAGGATTTAAAGGAACCCAAAAAATTTAATCGCTCTTTTCAAACGTAAACACAGTCAACACACAAAATCCGCTTGAGTCACCTCAGAGAGACATAGTGTGGCATGCAAAAAGCATGGACTTTTTTTTTTCTTCTTTTGAACAAAAAAGGCATTAATTTTCTCATACTTAAAATCCTCTTCTGTTTAAATCATACCATCTCATTTATGACGATAAATAATGCGGATATAGAGGATTTTTGAATTTATGCCTTACCGCCCCTTTTATTCGTATATTAACGTGTCCGTAGACCTTCACTTTCCTTTGTCATTTTTAAATTATGCAAAGAAATGCAGTCTATGCATACAATTATTATGTCTGACTTGCTTTAACAATTGAGAAATATGACGCTCTTTTATTTTTTTGCTTTTATCAAATGGTTATCCGCAATTCACTATACCTGGATTATTTGCTTTGTAAGACAGTGCTTTTTTACTTGAGGAAAAAAATTCTATTGGACGGAAAGGAAGCGTATAGTAGCATTCGTATTCTGAACTATACGTTACATGTTTATAGTACACTCTAGCGTTTGCGTTGATACACCTACCTAGGTCCTAGTAGGTAGGTGTAGATACCATCTAATTCTTTGATGGAAGTGGCACACAAAAATATATGCATATAGCAATATTTTTGTGGGCAAAAAATGCCTAGCATAATGGAATGGGCTGGCCGGGCTGAAACGGGAAAGTCTTTAAATTATTCAATCAACCAAGCTATAATTGGACCTTTCATGTCATACAGAAAGAAAGTACTTATTTTCCTGAATTTCCGATTGAGATATTTATAGAGCCGAGTCGGAGTCGCAGAGCTAATTCAAGCTATTATATTTTCCCTTTCCTGTTAGAGAGAAACAAAAGTTTTTAACTGTAAAAATTATTTATACGATTGTTCCTTGTTTTGAGACATGTCCAAATTACTTGCGAAAAACTTTTCTTGTGCTTTACTTTAACGCATTTTAAGAAAATTAAGTTCCACCAAGGTTTTAAATAATATAAATGAAAGAGGTGAAAATTAGAGGGACAGGAATTCGTGTCTCATTCTATTTCCAAGTCCTGAGAAAAAAATTTAGTCAATATTTTCCATAGATTTAATTGTTTACAATGTAGATTGTAGATACTATGAGCAGCGCCAAAAATGTCGACGGAGGAAACTATATGCAGCAATTTCAAATTAAGTAAATATTTATTATAACTATTTCAGGAATAGGTGCATTACCGTGGGAGCAAGAGAGTGCCAAATGTTGTGTACGAACTGATGACAACAACCGAGACTTGCGACAATCACCGTCAGCTAGTGGTAATGGAAGTCAAATTGGACGACCTGATAAATCAACAACTTCCACTGCAGGTTCGTCGGATTTGTTTTTATAGAGAATCATTGATCATTTCCTCACGTAAATTCACCTAATTCCCAACTTCATTTGGATGAAGTACGCATAATGTAATGTATTCAAGAATTGCATGAAGACATGAAATGCTTACGTGTGTATACTGATAAAACACGTAGGTTAAGTATGTAAAAGGAACGTAGCATTAGAGCGTTCCTACAAATATATAGATATATATATGGGACTAATTTTAATTCTTTCTAGTCGTTGCTTCAACCTCCTAATTCAAAATTCTAGACTCTAAAAAACTATTTAATATGCATGATCCTTGATGAAAAGTACTCCTAAGCACTATTATGTAGATGTAGTACTGGCTGTAGATGGGATGGATCTTGGGAAACCGAGTGCACGCTTGCATGTAGCCGTTCGGTCTGGTCGGAGAAATCGCTTCAAACGTAATGTGGTGGTTGCATTAGTGAAGAATAGTAGTAGGAGTGCGGAGACGCTAGATTTACATTTGCATGCTGCTCAGGATGGCTTAAATGAAATGGTAACTCCGTCAACGGAACCTATTACGGAAGGAATAGAGGAAGTCGAGGAATATCCCAAAATGAATTCACTAGACTCTTACCACACACTTAGTCTTGGGCAGAATGGAAGAGATGTTCATGAGATAAGAGAAGCGGTCGCTATGGATTTGAGAGAAGCGGACGACGTCGTCGACGACGACGACGACATCGAACCGCTCGTAGTCCCATCGACTTCGTCAACGATGAGCGTGGAGGAAGAGGAAATAGCTGATGACTCAACTCGTAGAAATATTTTTGATCATCTAATTGAAGTGGTAAGCCAAAAGCGAGAACCCGAGGAAAATACGTCTTCGACAGAGTCTGTAATGAATGTAGAGGAAACCACAAGGAAAACGGGAACTGGGACTGAATCGTGGACGACGTCTAGCAGCATTCCCACACCTACAGATCCTCAACTCGTCGAACCCAGAAGTTTAGACAGTGGAAATGAGTGGGAGGGGATGATGGAAGTTCAAAGGAACCACAATGAGAATGAAGGAACGGAACAGACTGTGGAGTCTGTGGAAGTAAAGTCGATAACTAATATGGCAGGAGCTAAAGCTGTCAGATCAGACTATTCTCCTCATGGTAACCCTCACATTGACCCCAACGATGAAGTTGATGAAAGACTCATGATTGTCAAGACGGGCTCGAGAACGGAACCAACAGCTGGAGATGTTCATGAGCTGACTCAAGCAGATGACTCTTTGGCTCAATTACCGCCCGCCGCTCAACACAACTCCCAGAATCCGCCACATCACTTGTACTCGTTTAAGTACCGTCACCTTCAGGACCTTCAGCGTAGCGTAGAGAAGAGGGCCCAAAAAAAACTTTCGCATGTCAACAGCAAACTTGGAACGGATTCTTCTGTAAATCAAAAAAATATCAAACTTGAACACAATTATCCGCACAGCGTCTTGGGCAGAGATCCCCATATATCTTTTATACCGAGTGCAAGTGGAGACACGGGTAGGGAAAACTTTGATGAGAATAGAGATGATACAGTTAGTGTTTCGAGGAGTAATAAGGGAAATCCCAATGATAGGATTACACAGTCTAGTAGTCTGAAAATTATAAAGGACCCAAAAAAGATATCGTCTCAAAGGGAAACCCCTACTGACAACAAAGTCCTTTCTTTGCCTGTCAATAATTATGCGGCTCATGAAATCCCAGCTGACATACACACACTGGAGAAGAAGGGAAAATCTGAGGATTCTCCAGTCAGCATTTCAATTTCCTACGATCATCCTAATCTTGGTACATACGAGGAGGAAGGAACGATTCCCGTTCAAATTGTCTCCATTCAACTTGATCATCATCACATGGGGGATGATGTTGAGCAAAATACCCAGAATCCTTTCAAATCTTTTCCACACACAAGCGAAAAAATTTACTCAATAGATGATTCGCAATTATCGGGGAATGAGGAGAAAGACGAGGAGAACAATGTCATTAAGGCTGAGCCAGACATGGGTCCGCATCCCCAGTCTGAACAGGCGAGTCCATCGTTTGACAAGGAAACTAATAGAAGACCTTTGCCAACAGAAAATAATCATATTGATGATGGGCTACATTTTCTTTCCAGACAGGGTGACAATCATAAGTCCTCTATTTATCATGGGACACAATGGGAGAGCCATAATGAGAAGGGGAATCCAAGCAATTTTTTCGGGGCACAGAACCAAACGGATGATATTATTATTATCTCGACGAGGAGAAACCAAACTCCTAATAAACCGTCGAGCATTAGAAATGACACAAATAATATATTAACTATCTCATCATCAATGCCTAATGAACTTTTAACGTCAACACCATTTGCGCCTTCCCTTTCACAAGACAATTCATTCAGGATTTCAAAGAGGAACGGCAGCAGTGGGACTTTTAGCGTCAGCACCAGCACTACCAGGAGCCCGAGCTCAATAACAACACAAGCCACTGGATCGAACTGGGGTGGAATTTGTCAATGCTTTTGTCCCTGCTTAGAGAATGATGACTACAGCTCGAGCAGAGAGAATTATAATGAGGTCAGTCACGGTGACGGTACAACTATTGAGTCGACTACTGACACAAGTGGAACCATTAGCACTCATTCTTTTGGATCTGGGTTAGGAGAAAACAATCCGGAAGATGAAGAATTCATAGTAGTTAGCACAGGAAAGACAGGATTCAACAACAATAAGTCAAACTTTGAGCATGTCACCGATGAATGGATTGAATTTTCGACTCCTTCAGACTCCGATGCGAGTGGAGATGTTCAAAGTTTTACCATTCCAGTCACTGAGTCTCATTCGAATACGAATACGAAAACCAAGACGATCTCTCCTCCTCCTCCTCCTTCGCCTCCTCAAGAAAATCAATACTATTCTTCTCATTCTCCTTTGACTCTGGAAACAATTACAGTGCAATACGACAACCAAGACAATAATAGTATTTCCGAAGAAATTCCTCGCCCGGGGTTAGAGACTGCGGCAACTGAGAAACCAATTGTGAGCTACTACCCGTCTTCCATTCCCAATATGGTTGATGAGTTCACGATGAGCCCTAGGGATTCTTCCTCCACCAGTCTCCCCAGCTCCAGCAAAGAGGATTATGACCACGACCAAGACCATGACTACGACGGAGAAGTAGACGAGGGCGAGGAAGAGGAAGAAGACTCGCTTCATGATGACAATGAAACTATGAAATCCATTGTGGAAGTTAGCACAATGGCCGAAATGGGGTCGACTCGAGAAGATGACTACAACCGTGAAAACTCGTTAGTTGGCAAGACTAATGGAACTCGAACAGAGGAGTTTCAAGAAAAAGAAGAAGAAATCTTTGAATGGATTCAATGTAGTTGCTCTCGTGAAATTGGTAAAAATTATGATGAGAATGAGATAGTGGAACCAGGTGAGCTCTCTCTCTCTCTCTCTCCTCCTCTTCTTACTTCTTGTCTTCGTTAAAAAATAATCGACCAGTTCAGCTCTAATTCAATGTTTTATGTATTGTCAATTGTACTCTCTGTCTCATGTGTCTGATGTGTCTCGCCCTATTCAGACTATGATTCTTACACACATAATTAATTATTGACATGTACACTTTGTACTTACGTATCCTCGCGCCTCCGTCCGCCATCTTTCTCTTCCGTGCCGTCATCTATATCATGTGCGATTTACTCACTTTTGTCCTCCCTTTTCTTCTCGTCCTTCGTCCACCTCCAACGGTGCAGTCCACAGCTGATGCTGTTTTCATTTCCCCCCTCAACAATCCGCGGTACTCCTCCAAGGGGAAAGGAAACATCACTCGCACAAAAAACAAACTGCAAATTCAAAAACAACTTGAACCGTTCTATTAATGTTCGTAACAAACAAAATCTATTATGACAGTGGAAATGAATAATTTTGTTCCAGCTGGGCCTCTCGAATATGCTCATGCAGTACCTAAATGCCCTCAGTGTTTTCTTCACGATGATACTAATGAGTTTGTAGCTTGCTGACTTGCTTACGTAAAGAGTCGTAGTAACAATACAGTAACAAGGAAATATCTGGAATGAAATTGCCTTCTCTCTCCAGTCATATCAGAACCAGTCCAATGCGATGGAAAATGGAATTTTCCCTTCTCCAGTACTCGACTTCCAGTAGTGCGAGTCTTCCAGTCCAGGCCTCCATACTAAAAATACATATCTTTTTTTTTTATTTGACGCTTGCTTCTCTGTTTTACACGTGCCTGCTATTCCTATATTACTATTGCATGCTCTCTATTCTCTATTATAAATATCCAAGTCCAAGGCTTTATTACTATAGCAAATTTTTGGGTCAAAACAGATGGTCTGCCTAGAATGTGCAATATTTTGTCAGAATTCCGAATGCATTAGTTGTTTTAATATCTGGCCAGCATGTAGTGCCAGTACCTGATCATTTTATTTAAGCATCCTCCCTTTTTTCCATCATCCCAAATACAAACTAGAATTAACACATTTAATGAATCCAGCTATATCATCTGCATCTCATTTCTGCCAAGCAGCAGATCCTATAGCGCAACACAATTTGTAAATCTTAAGTACTCGGCAAAAATTCAAATAGTTCAGATTCTACGGAAATTTCAACTTTCAGCTACAGAGCTACACAGAGTTACGTAGCATGTATAGTATGATTTTGGTCCTGCGGGGGTCCGGATTTATGTAGTAATGTAAATATGGCAGCGCAAGCAAAACGAAATTATATCGTATGTATATTAGTTGAAAATTCAGCCTATCAAAAAATATTGATTCTATATTTGAAGTAACTGCTTTAGTATAATGATTAATTCTCAGGACTAATAAATATGACTTTATGCGTCATAGAATTTTCAAGAAATTCGCAAGTTATCTCTCTCATTCCGAGTCTAACTACAGGATAGGGCACAGCAAGCCTTATGAATTTAGTTTTGCGCATTTAAATGAGAGGTGCCTATATAGCGTTGGTTGGACACTTGTGTTAGTGGAGGAAATATATATTTTTTTTAGATTGGCTGGCCATCTGGAGAGATCTAATAGTAGTCAATAGTATGTATATAATATTATGCTTCACACTGTCTCATTTCGTGTGATTTACATAGCTTGAGAATTGTGCATGTCTGAGTGAAGTTGCTTAAAGCGATTTTGAGAATTGGCAAAAAGAGAAAATTGAATGTTGGAGAAGGAAAGTGGAAAAATTGTTAATATGAAATTGTTGATGTACCTATACCTACTCTAGGAATCCGAACATTTCCTGCAGTTAATTTTCCCCCTGATGGAACGTCTTTTGCTCAAATAACGTTGGGTAGTCGACTGTCAAGTATAATCGGATCGTACAGTTACTGGAACATGCAATTTTATCAGTCTGAAGGAGCCTACGTAACTTGGGAGATGAGTGTGCCACGAGGAGCAAGTGTCGGTTTTTACGCTCGACGAAATGCTTTACCCACCCATACACATTATGATTTTATGGAGATTCTTCGTGGGTTCAAAACACGGTCAAAACGAAGTTCACCGGTAAGTTCTATGTTTCTCTCTCGGTCTGTGTGACTGTCTCTACAGCTTTTTGTATAGGATCCTTTATTTGGATATATTTCCTTCTGTGGCTTGTCTAACCTAAATAAACTGACAGAGAAAATAGAGGTTTCTCTTGTTTCCCTTCCAACCAATAAGACCTCCTCATGAATTTCTTAGGATGAAGCTCACCAAATTTCCACAGATTCTCAGACCAACCCGCGGGAGGAAACAACTTAATGCATTTAATAATTTTTTTTTTTCGAAATGAGATTAATTATGCAAGAAACCATAACTATAGCCACGATGTAAACCAAAACCATGTTGTTTCCTGCCCAGGGATTCTTAATTAAATTTTTATGTTTTTATTTTTTGTTTTCTTCTATTATACATAATATATATATTTCTGTTCTTCTCTGCTCTTTAACAGCCCTCAGTTACGAAAGAAGTGAGTAAATTTATCGAACAAGGACATTGGTTTCTATCCCTATACAATGATGACAGCGATCCTCAAGAAGTTATCTTTGCCTCAAGCATCTCTGAAGAAATGACTGAAGGTTGTCCGAATGGGTGCAGTGGTAACGGACAATGTCAAATGGGTCACTGTCAGTGTAATGGGGGATTCGGTGGGGAAGACTGCAGTCAAAGTAAGTAATTCATTGATTCCTCTA
>JAQFZE010004795.1:0-10868 GCA_034695245.1 Dicyrtomina saundersi | reverse complement strand
TAGAGCTTACAACCAAATATTATAATACAACTTTACATATAGCATTATTGACGATATGTAAATAATCGTCACAATATCTTGATGCTTTCCGGCAATTTGAAATATTTTCAAACAAAAATATTCTAAAAAAAATATCCTAAAACGCACTTTCTAACTCAAGACATTCTAACATTCTGCTTCGGCACACTTCCAGGATAGGAGCAGGACAAGAACAAGAACCAGTATGGTAATATAGTAATAGCGACTGAGTTGGTTGTGGATTGGGACAGGAAAGAATCTAATGGAAGGTAATGGGACAATAGGAGAATTTCAGAGGTAAGGCTATATAGTACTGTCGTAAAAAGAGCGTCGACGTCGGGACGGAGAAAGTAGAGCTGAAACTATTTCTGAAGAGACAGGGAGAGAGAAGGAGAAGTTCACAAAGTGGATTCTATCGATGCGCTGTAGATTGTAGATTGAGCAAAAAGATATAGGAAATAGAAAGAAAGTATGACTGAAGCCTGGTTTCGGTTTTGGCTGAATGCAGGATGAAGGGGGATGGATGGAAATGGCCAAACCAAGAAGATCGAGTAACTCGTGAAATGACTGTAAACTGAAATGGAAATAGAAATCCCGCCACCGTCCATATCCAAATTGACGACCACTGAACCGTTACCGGTCCCAGCACCAGACCAGCCCCATAGCCCCAGTCCCCAGGACTAGTGCAAATATGTACACACGAAGGTATGTAACTACCATAAGACTACAACTACCACTACTCCACCTACACTCCTACACACTTTAAGTCCCAACTTATATTTAGGTGTACGTAACATATAAAGATTACTGAGAGGGAGAGAATGTGCGGCCTTCTTTCTCCATCTTCTCTCAAGCATCGTTTTACATTCTGTGGACATTCTTATGCTTATCAGTCCTTTTCCCTCTCGTTTTACTCCGTTTTAGTTCGAGTCGTCTGAGGATCTCGTCTTCGTCTGTGAAGTGAAACGTATACGTTTCAGCTCTATCTTTATCGCTAGTTTAACTATTAAGTTGCATAAAGGCTTTTTTTTGTGGTCTTCCAAAGAAAGTGTACTCTTGAAGAAAGTCTATAGCGACCAGGAGCAGCACACGAAGCCCAATGCCATTGCCAATGCCAATGCCAACGCCAACCAACCAACCAACCATCAAAGCCAAAAGTAAAACGAAAACTAACCACCTTACATACCTACATATACCACACGTGCATGCCTAGCCCCTCATCATACTAACAATAAGGCACTTTCACTCCCTATAACACTGAAAATCTAAAAGAAAAAGAAAATTCTCGCACATTAATTTCCCATGCATAATTCTTTTTTTTTCCTTCTCAAGCTTCAAAACTTTGTGGACAAACGTTTATTCCTCGGTCCCTTTTACGACATGATTTTTTGAGTGTGTGTCATATTCACACACTAAATTATATTTGCATGTATTTTTTATATCAGGATTTGTAAAAATTCTACCTCCAACGCCTACAGTACCCTATGGACTGTACTTACTGAGGGAGAAAATGCCAAATGCCCAAGGTGAAAATTACATACATTATGATGTGTGGACTGATAAGGAAGGAGTACGCGTGGAAGGGGCTCCAACATATGCACCTGTACGCATAGATACACATCTTTATTCTTTATGGGGAAATATGAAAAGGAGAACATCTCAAAAAAACCAAAATTTACGAGCCTATTTCACATTCTCTCTCGCGTCGTTTTATTCTATCTCACAGTATGTTTTTTTTTACATTTATTACGTAATTTCAATGGATTGCCATATTGCCATGTTGTACCAGTAGGATTCAGATAGCTGGAAACTGGAAATAGAGGGAGAATAAAATTGCAGTAGAGTCTCAATTTCCACAGACAGACTGACTAGTGAGTGTCTGCCTAAAATAATACACGACAGATCAATGACACATTTTAAAGTTTCAGTTTGATCTTAGAAAATATTCAGTGACAATATCTTGAGGAGAAAAGACATAAGGGGAGATCGGATGGATGGAAGGGCTTTTGGAGAAAGCATGCAAGGCTGTTAAGATCCAAAAATGCATGCAAATTTGTATGCGAGGCCAGGACCGTGTAAGACGAGGGCCAAAATAGAGAGGGGATATGAAAATGTGTGTGTGTGTGTGTGTGTGTGTGTGTTGGTGTGAATGCACTGTGTATCGTGTGGTTGAACCCATGGGACTCTGCTTCAAGTAAAATTTAGATTTGACGGAAGGCAAATGCACACACATTTTACACATTGAGGCATTTGAAGAAAAGCGTGTGAAAATACCTTGGTGAATTATACATAAGAAATAAGGATATAAAGCAAACAAGTTGTAGTTTGTAAGTTGTTACAGTTGCTCCCTTCACTCTAATATGCCAGGCGAGTGTAATATTGGTAATGCCACCGTCATAATATCAGTAGGGGAATAATGCCATATAGCCATATAGTACCTGCTATATATACCCTGTACAATTCCGCACTTTTCTATCTAACTCTTCTGCGTAGAAACTTGAATGGTTTTCTTTGTTGTTCTCGTTGTCTCTTTCATTTTGGCCCTGTACCAGCAACAGGATGCAATGACTTCAAATAATATTCAGAAGACAAGTGGTGTGGGAGAACTCGCCAAAATATAAAATGCCCAGATAGATTGTCGTCACATTAGAATTTAGAATTTGAAATATTTAAATTCTTCCCTCTATATCAGTACCAGTAGTCATACACTGAAGTACCTATCCCATTCCATATGAATACACGCATGCATGGCATGCAAAACAAGATATGTAGGTATGTTTACACTTCTCTTTATTGTTTTTTTGTAGTGGCAGGTTTAGTGTAAAAAAAAAGGAAATGGAAATTGCAGTTGGTTATGCGTATGCTCGTTCCCTTTGTGGTGTGTGGGCGTAATGTCTGCACTCATATTTATTTAGCATAATCAGGATGTTATATAAAAGCGTATGGAGTGGGGAATAGGAGTTCTATATAGCAGTTGAATCTTTAATATATTTAAATTTGATATCTATAATACCTACAACATACATTTTCCATTTAAATTTTATGGGTGTGAAATGCTTTTTTTGTTTATCCTTTTTTAAATGAAGTCAACGTGTTGCAGCTGCACGTTTTGAGAATATTTTAATATTTTAAACTTTTTAAATAAATTAAATTTAAATCAAGACCTAATTTTGGTGTTTTGTTTGCAGTTTAAAATGTAGTATTTAGTTTATTTACTTGTTTTGAAGCAGTACAGTATTTTTATTGTATTGAAAACTGTAAAATGTAATAATATTTACGAAGTTCATGCTAATTAAGAAACTGTTGGTATGTTTCCTAAACTGTATGGCTATTGAAATTGTGCAAAAGTGACTTAATAAAGTTGTTCTCTCTATAGGCACTTTCAAAATATATACATCTTCGAAGAACACCTTTTTAAGTTTTTATGGGGGACTTATAAGGGGGCATTTTTAAGTTTTAAAAAGTGTAGCGTGGTTTAAAGCAGTTCAACAAGCTAATTTCACACTTTTTAAAAAGTACAAAATACAAAATTTACCCCATTTCAAAAATCTAAATAAAAAAATTTACTCCATTTCAAAAATTGAAAAATACAAAATTTAATCCTTTTCAAAAGGTGAAAATTAGAAAATTTACCACTTTTCAAAAGTAAAAAATACAAAATTTACTCCTTTTCAAAAATTGAAATATAAAAAAAAAAAACACCTTTTCGAAAAATGAAAATTACAAAATATACTCTTTTTTTAAAAAGTGGAAAATTACAAAATATACTTTTTTTTATAAAGTGGAAAATAAAATGGTTTTGCTTTTTTAGGAGCCCAAAAGTCAAGATTTATGCAGTTTAAAAGGTTAAAGTTGTGTTATGTATTGCATATTTAAAATAGAAGAATTGAATTGCGTATTTAACATGTCTAATAACTTGTCGGTATTACTTTGCCAAAAATTCAAACATTTTTGAACGAGATTTTAAAATTTAAAAAAATATTGATAGAATGAGATAATAGCTCTTGCAGCTTAAAATACCACAATAAAAAAAAATCATAATAATAAAATACATACCAACTAAGAAAAATGATGTATTGAAACTGTTACACTTCCAAACTTTACAAATCTGGCGTCTGGCCCAAGATCTTTCAGAAACATGGAAATGAAGAATATTTTCCGTTGTCGGTAAAATTTTTGTTTTTGTATTTTTGTCTCTGTATCGCTGTCTGCATGTATTTTTGGACGGAGTTTAGAATATTATGCCAGTGGCTGGAGAAGCGTTAGCTCACGGTGTTTGTTCTTATCATAACAGCCATCATGGTCGTCATCTCTTTGAACGATACATCATTGAAAATATAAATGTAAAAGAACCACTAGCAGATGTAAAGGAGGAAACTCAAGGGAGTGCCTATAGCTGCAGTATTTATTGTTCTTTCATTATTTCCTATTCTTTTCCGTCTCATCCTCAAATCCACTTGCGCTATTGCTATTCATTTATTTTTACACAACTGGATACACATAGACACGACACAGAGGTATCTCTCATCTCCTATATATTTGAATCTTATTTTATAATTCTTACAAAAAAAAATAAAAAAAATGAAAAATATCATAATCATAGTCGTGACAATGGAAAAATATCTGTGTTGATACTACTAAGCCACTACCGATATCTGTTATGTATAAAAAAACCTTTTAGAGATATCAATGCAATAACATAACAATGCTGTGCTGGTGATACAAATGACGAGTGAGAGTGCAGTGGTTGAGTGGTTTGTTTGTGGTAGAAGTTGTAAAATAGAAATATTATTTTTGAGCTCAACGGTTTTATTCTGTTTTTGCCACAGATGCAATAGTCCAACTTTACCACTATGTTTTGAAAATATGAAATCAGAATTAATCACGCTACATAAAAAAATATAAACATTTTTGCAAATTATTTTTTACCACGAAAATTAATTTAGGAAATTTTAAACGGTGTCGCAGATAAATTCAAAAACATTTAAATTACGAATTTCGGAATGACGTTAAATGCATTTAACATATGAATTTTTAAACAAATAATAAATTAAAATTAAAATTTAGATGCTTCTGAAAATGTCAAATATTTTAATTTTCTAACATTTTCACAGGACAGCAGAATGTAATAAAATTTTAAAACAACAGAAAACAATCTATCTAATAAACTATTTTGGAAATTAGAAACCACTTTCACCAAACAAAACTTAAAACTTTCCACCAAACATAAATTTTATATGCTAAGTACCCACTCAAAATTTTTAAAAACATTAACGAAACCCACTGCCATCTTTCAAAAATAAACACATGGCTCGTATTTCTCCTTCAGCGAAGACACTATTACATGATGTTCTCCCATCCCAAGTAATAGTTCATGTTTGTGGGAGATTTATGTGGGAGGCCCGGAAGAGATGTGATGAATTTTATTCAATCGGTGGAAAAATCTTTGAGTATAAATTGTAGGAATAAGGATTCCGTTTGTTCCAAGCATTCAAACTTTATGTTTAGGATTTTAGAGAAAGAAAAAAAATCATACATACTTCAACAACTGCATTTCATTGGAATTATGCCTCCTGCCTCCTGTACTACGCTCTGCTTGTATGTATAAAAAGTGTAAAGCACTGTGTATTAATAATGCCATATGGATATAACTATACATATATAGTACCTACTAATATAGCTACGTTTATAACTTGTAGTGTGTAGTATGCGTGTGCATGCAATATTGCATGTAGATATAGAATTATTTTTATTGCCGTTTCAGCTTCAACCCCATCATAAAACAGCTATGAAAAAGTTATGCTTATCGTTAGTTATGCTCCTATAATCTTCCAAGGAAAGAGAGCGAATACGCGCGGTAGTCTGTACTTACGTACCTACATCAATATTGTATATACATATGAAAATGAAAACGTGTATAGTGACAGACAGAGGGGTAGTATATCTATATGTAATAATAAGTACTATGGGTTGTGTGTACTCGTAATATTTCCAGATATCATCATCTGTATTTTTTTCGCGTATTTTTTTTCCTCGCTCTCTTTTGCTCTCTACAAGCTTGCGTTTAGTTGAGTCTTGAGTCGGAGGACTCTTTTACGATTCATTTCCTTGTATCCGCTACTGTCTCCTCCGGTACCGGTACCGGCACCGGTACCAGTACCAGTTCCAGTACCAGTACCAGTTTAGATTCTCAAAAATCCCTATATGAAATTTCTCTCCATGTCTTCCTGTCTACCGTCTACGTATATCCCATTTTAACAATGTCCACCCTTTCCATTTCCTTAGTCCATATTTCCTTTCTACAGCTCTAGGCTCAGAGTACAGCGATCCCTACTATACGCTTTCTCTCCATTTCCAATAACACCATGCAGCGGTTCCCCTAATACTAATGTGTACGGAAGCGAAGGGAGAGAGAGAGAGAGTATAACCTCAGAGTTCCGATTCCGACGACGACGACGACTACGACGACTACGACGACGACGACGACGATCACGATCATGATCACGATCAGGATCGGGATCGGGATGCTCGCTCCTACTCCTATCAGCCTGTCTATGAAAGAATGTGGATTGGGCTGTTCATCGAAATTGCAACTACGCTTTATCAACTGGACTTTCACTATACACGCAACTACGTCTATACGACGGAAACGCATTATGGGCGAATATACAGACATTTACATCTACAACTCTATCAGCCCTAACAAGAACAAAATTAGTGCTACCCGCGGAGCTGAAGGCCCACAAGCCGAAACCTAATAGGAAAAATGGCTTGGGAAAATGTTTAAAAATTTTTCTTCCGGTTAACGTAACTTTACGTTAATAACAGGTTATATTCCATGCCATTTTACAAATTTATTTTTGAGTTAGTTTTATTAAATGGGAACTACCATATTATTTTAAAACAAGTTGGGAAAAGTATTAAATTTTTACACAAGTCGTTTAAATTTCTTTATTACAGCTGTTAGCTATACATATATGTAAATACTAGCAATTTTTATAGGTTTTGAACAAACTACTCTCTTGTTTTTTGTAGTGTTAAAACGTTTGTAAATAAAACAAAAATGAATTTTTATTGTTTATGTGGCAGTTAATTTTATTTATTTTATATTTACTATAAAGCTTTGGATTTAGAAATTTGTAGTAGTGGTTGTTATAAGGGCCTACTTACAAACGTAAGAAAAATATGTGGGTATCATTTAGTTCTTATATTTATAGTAACTGTGATTTTAGTATTATTCCCTACAGACCATATAATAATATGTAGTGGGGCACTTAAGTTATATTTACTTTTGACAATAGCTATACTGACTGCTCCGGGTCCGGGTCCTGATATAGTAATAATAAAAGTGCGTATTGTTATTTATTTGTTTTTATTCAAGCGGAACGCTCCAAAGCCGAGGAAAACGACACCATAACAGGAAATATGTGTAGGAGCAGACGAATAAGTCGTCTGCACGAATGTATATATATGTATATAACACAGTTATTATTCGTTTTTCCCAACCATTTCCGAATATCCAAGATGTTTTCTTACTGCTACTGCTATTTCCATTGCTATTGTAGTTACTTTTACTGTTGTTGAGATTGTATCCACCAGTATCCATTACTACGACGGACCGGACGGCAAGAGCAACGCGCAACGGTCCGACTTTGGCATTGACTTTTAGACACAAGGTTAGATTGCTCATATATACTCAAGTTGGTTGTTGAACTTAGTTTTTTTTTCCTCGACTTGTAATAATTACATACAGAATGCAGATATAAAACATATAGTGAGCTCATATAAAAAATTTATTTTTGTGTATGCTTTCCCTTACATAAAATAAACATCGATCTTGATCTTGGATGAGGGTGTTGATTTTTGTAGAATTGTAGACAGGGGCTGGTGTTCATATATGTCCGGATACGAATCTAAAACGGGTCTTGTACCGGATCCGGATATTCCTAGAGAAGTGTATTATTGACATTGGCTCATCTACCATGTCATCATATTATATGCACCACATAGGACTGAATGCTTCACGCCAACATTTTAGAATGAAATTATCACATTCCTCGAACAAAACAGTGCTGCATACTGCACTGCACTGGAACTGCAAAGTGTACACTAAATTAATTAAAACCACACGGTCTGATTATTAGTACTGACTCACTTTGGCCTTGGACCTGGACCTGGACCTGGACCTGGACCTATATATAGACTTACACTGCTGTACGGATGAGAGACTTGGGATGGGTTTTAATTTACAAACAAGATAAATAAAACATAAATCCGAATATAAAATTGAAAGGCGTACATATATTATTCCAAAAGCTATGTGTACAAACCTGGATGATTCCTTCCTCCCAATTACCAGTCTGCACAGTTCTAAACCTCCTAACAGTGCTAACAAGAATAAATTATCATTAAAATTTAGCATCTAAAATTACAACGACTAATGCATATGATGATGGTCGTGGCCATGCATGACAAAGCCTAATACCAAATACCACTATACCACTATGGTTGACGTCCTAAATATAGCAATTTAAATTTAAATTCAAATATATAAAATCAACCGCCTCTCAACCGCACACTCTTGAATCTTGCGCTGATGTCATTCCCCACCAGCTAAATTCTGAGTGAGTAGCTTCATGTATTTTTGACATAGGGAAGAATACATGTAATTAACCTTTGTGCTCTTCACATTGCTATTGTACTAGTCTCAAACTCTAAGCTCACATAGCGCTCTCATTTGACTATGACTATGGGAACTCTCAGGACAGTCATATGACATAATTGGCAAATATTGAATTTAAACTACAACAAACAACCTACCCACCTACTACGTAAGTGAATGTCTAAAACTGTCGAGATTGAACTTGATCAAAGGACCAGAGTTTTCCCTTGAATTGTTTAAGCCCCTCATTTTATGAGCAAGTTCGAGTCAGAGATGACAAGTCAAATTTTGAAATTGGAATTAACTTTGTGTGGTAATAAGTAGAAAGTAGAAATGGGAATGAGTTTGAGTTGGTTTGCTTTGGTTTGGTTTGTTTGGTGTTGATGTTGGTTCGGCGTGTGGGTTCATGGGGAGAATTGAAGAAGTAAAAAGTGCACTAAATTGGGGGAAATGAAAGAATAGTTCTGTATACATTCTACTACATTCTAGGAGAGTAGCTTCGCATGAAGGCAAGGGTTCAATGAATGGACATTAAAAATTTAATGATGAATTCACTCGCATAATGTCATGTAATGTAATGTGCGGGGCTGTTCCAAGTTCCGGGGCGAGGGTTAACTTTATATTTATAACATCATCTCGGCTGCTTACTCCTTAATGCTTTCACTTTCAATGCTCAATCAACTTGTGTGTCTCTCTGTACGTCTGTCTGTGTGTCTATGGGAGTCTGGGCTAAGTTTTGAAAAGCACTCAAGGCTTCCGCGGAACTTCGGGGTAGTTGTGTTCTCTCTCTCTATCTCTGTCTCTCGTTGACGAAATTTCTATTTGCATTCCTTTTGTAAAATTGCTCGAATTCATTGCTGACTACATGCCAAAACAATAAACGGGAAGTGTATGGTAACTTGGACCGGGACCGGGGCCGGGACCGGGACCGGGACCGGTCTGAACTGTATGGTTAGTAAATGGTAGACGGTATGGGGATAGCGATAGTGATTGTTGGTAAATAAGGTTTTGACTGCATAGTCCCAGTCCTTATATTACATACGGAAGCTAAAGCTAAAGTTGAATGTGGAGAATTGAGCTAAAACAAGAATTCTCTGGAGGATTTTCATTTCCAAGTCCAAGTCAAATTCCCTGAGCTCTCTCTCACTCTCTGGCTCTATGGCTCTGGCTTTGGATTTTTTTGTCTGGTCGCTTTCTCGGTAGTACCCACACTCATTCATGAGTCGTCAGCTCTACTATGTCTATAGGTATATGATCTTCATCTCTAAGTGTAGGGATCTGTATCTGTATCTATGTACATGAGGATGGGGATCCGGATGGGATCATCCAATTTTATATGACGCAGAAATGTCATTGCGAATGCCAATACTCAACACCAACGCTAACTTATGGATAAAGAGGAGAAAATGAATTCGAAGGAAAATTATTATTGAATTCCAGAGCCATGAGATTTCAAGTGTCTCTCTCTCCCACTGTTTCTCTCTTCAGTTTTAGCTGAGGGTTTTTGTCTGTGTAGTTTAGTGGAATAAGGCCTATGGTGCTGGTCCTGGTCCTGGTTGGTATTGTTATGGGCGAAGGAAGTGCCATGTGGCCGCAACTGTACTGCAGATGCAGACTCAACTAGCTATAGGTATACCTACATGGATTCCATTCATTCACTATATTGTCTATATTATAATATCCTCAGTCCTCTGGAAATTGAAAAATATTTTGAATATAAAAGGCGGAAGCTGTATGAAAATTGAGGATTTATTTTTAGATTTTATTTTTCCTCTCAAGTTAAACATTTTGAAATTTTGAACAAGGTCAACTGTCAATTAGGAGACCAATCCAAAATTATATTCAATTTTATAGAGCTTACATATCACATTTCATGCGTAATTACGATTCCTATGTTCAAAGTTGAAAAGCATTTTGTTCAAAAATTTCTTGTGTTAAAAATGAAATGTTCAAAGTACCGTGAGTTTAAATTGTATGGGTTCAAAAAACCCTTATTTTCTTAAAATCAAGTGTTCCAAATCTTTTCTGCTAAAAATATAATGTTTAGTTCAAGCTGCATTCAATATGCCGTATTTCCTTTAAAAGTACACCTCGTATACTACTCAAATTTTCTTTGTTGTTTTGTGATCGTGGATTGCAATCATACCATTATTAAACAGTAAGGATTTGCATAGAAATATACGAATTT
>JAQFZE010004794.1:0-10868 GCA_034695245.1 Dicyrtomina saundersi | reverse complement strand
TGTGTAATTGTGTAATTGTGTAATTGTATTTTGTGTGTCAGAGCGTGGTGAGGGAAATGAATCGATTAGGAATGCTCGTTGACCTCTCACACACTTCAAAAATGACGATGAAAGATGCTCTGAATGAGTCTCAAGCCCCTGTCATCTTCTCCCACTCCTCAGCCTATGCAATCTGTAACTCATCCCGAAATGTGCCGGACGATATTCTCCGAGAACTTGTAAGTCTCTCTCCCTCTCATTCAGTAACTATACACAATCTATATACAAACAAAAAATTCATTTCCATCACAAATCAAAGGCGTTCCTTCCTCCGTCTGTCTTTTACTCACACTGCATCGCAATTCACTATTTACGTGGGGACTTTACGAAGGATGAGCGCGTAGTATTTATTTTTCAAAAAGTGCTGTGGACGAGATTTATAATGTAGGAGCTGAGAAGGTAAATACGTATACGCTATATGGTCGTCCTATGTTAGACAGGGAAAGTTGCAGGGCCGGATAATACGGCCAGCGTATAGGCAGCCCCCGCTGACTGAATTTTCAAAAAACATGTAAATATAGAACATTGTGAAGTTTTCAAAAACATGCAAATAAATTTGTTTGTACATTTCAAAAACGTGCAAATAAATTTTTTTGAACATTTCAAAAACATGCAAATAAATTTGTTTGTACATTTCAAAAACGTGCAAATAAATTTTTTTGAACATTTCAAAAACATGCAAATAAATTTTTTTGTACATTTCAAAAACATGGAAATAAAACATTTTCCACTTTTCTCTAAACATGTAAATAGAACATTTTCCACTTTTCTGAATCAAGTAAATCGAACATTTTGCACTTTTCCAAAACTTGTAAATACAACATTTTGCTTGACCAAAGAAAACCATCAATAAAATCAAAATGCTGGTTTCTGCATGGAAACAAATTGCTATGCCTAAAACAAATTCCTTCGTCCGGCCCTGGAAAGTTGTGTGGACGGACTCCCTTTAAAATTCTAGCGCCTGGCCTGAGTTGACATTTGGAATCAGGAAAGAAAAGCATTTTTTCGTATGTCCAAAGAAATCCAAAGACAAACAAGAAAGAATAGAAAGAATTCTTGGACTTGTGTTGTTGTTGTTGTTGTTTTGGTTGTTTTGGTTGTTTTGGTTGCTGTTTCTCCTACTGAGAATGAATCGATATTGGCTTAGTCTGACGGCGTTGGTGTTGGTGTTGGCTTGGGTTTAAGTCGGACAGCGAAAGAAATATATGGAGGGATGCCTTAGAAGAGTAAAGTTATTTTTCCTTGTTGTTTTTGAAGGGAAAGTAATATGAGTGGCCGCGCGGTAGTGCCCGTATATATATATGAGAGGACGGTGGAGGTACACACTGTAGCTAGGATAGTGATTGAGTGAAGACTTAGCAAATCACAATCACATCCGTCAAAGTTTCTACGTCGACTTTTGAATGTAAAGTAGAGAAAGTTCCGTGGATACTTTCACGATAAGGCAGACGACGGACGCTTTCCCTGCCTCCCCTTGTCTCTTCCCAGGGAGACACGAGGCCGTACATACCTACGTATGGGAGCGGATATATGGAAGTAGCATGTCGAGTCTGACCACGTGTTCTTGTCCTTGTGCTCGAGTTGGAGTTACGTGAGAGAAAATCAAATCGTCCAGAGTCATGTGTCGATTTGCTTTCCTCTGCTCGGCTGTCAGATTTGAGTGTGAGAGTGTCGGACGTGGGACATGCGGAGGGGAACATATATTAAATGGAGCCTAAATGTGGCGTGTAGCATGAGCATGTAGGTTTGTAGGATGTACACTGTGTGGTTTGGGTTCGCTTCTTCCCTGATTTTAGGTCTGGAATCGTGGAATTGTAATGGTGACATTTTACAATTTTTTCGTCCGATGTCACGAGAATGCGAGCGTACGTGATGTTGCGGGTAAAAGTGCAATATTTCTTTTCATTTCTTCTTTTTCAAGACATCAAATGAAATATGAAACTTTCTCTCTCTCCTTTCTTTTCTTTTCCAACTTTTAACTTTTGTTCCCCCTCCAGCCTCTTATTTTATCCAAGAACCAGTCTCAGTCTGACACAGTTTCAAGCAGTCAACTCTAAAAATGGTTTTATTGCCCATTTGCAGCATTATTTTGGTTGGTTGTGTAGTGTACATGAAACTAGATGAAAATGAGAGGCTGGGGGATTTATTTATAATTTAAATGAAGGTTAACTTGTTCTTTTCTGACCTTGAACTTACAGAGCATATAAATTACATTCGTGACTACATTGGCGTTAAGCACATTGGGATCGGGGCTGGCTTCGATGGGATTAACAAGTAAGTGCGTATGTTTTTGATACAAAAAAAAAGTCTATTTGCCCACATTGCTTCTTTCGCTCTCTGCATTCTGAGCTGGTATGGGGTTTAAGTACCTAAAAAGGCGGCTGGGAAAATATGAGCGTAACCTTTACCGTCACCGTGGCCGTTACCGTTACCGTGCAAACAAAATACTTTCTCTGGAACTGGAGACCGAAACCTATACCGAATCTCACTCATGCTGTTAGTGTTAAAGTGGAGGCCACGTACTTAGGCGACAGTTACGACTGACGTGCAATCTAAATGTGGGGAGTGAAGGATATGCAGAGCCATATAAAAATAAGGAGCAGTTTAGTGGAGACAGAGAAAGAGTGGGTGGGAGGATGGGTGGATGGGTGCGGAAACTAGGCAACTAACTAACTAACGATAAGAATAGGTAGTAGAGATATGATGATGAGAGAGCGGGAATCTCTTGATACGATACACGAGTCGGTTTATAATTCCTAAATTTCGTTTAACGTCCCAATTTTGGGTAACTTAATTAAAATCCTGAAAGGACCGAGTGCTCAAGGGGGACTGGAAAGAAGGAGTTAATAAAAGGAAAATACAAAGTCCTCCTCACATTTCCCACAGGAACATCAAATATAATGAGAACATTCTACTCCACAGCACACTCACTCACTCACTCACTCACATACACATATATGGGCATAGAAATTTCCATAAGAGAATCAGAGCCCGGATTGGCGTCGGCAGATGTGAGTATTGACGTGCATAGAGAGGAGACACACAGAGCTGCTATGGGATTGTGAAAGTGTGTAGAGTGAGAGATAGGGATTGATGCGTACTTGTACATGCATGGCTCGGATCGGCATCGGCATCGGCCTCGGCGCTGGGTGCGTAGAGACTTAAGAAATGTATTTACTAACTTTTGGAAAGACGTAGATCTGGCAAGATGAACGACCTAACCTATCCATTTGGTTTTCTTAACGACGGCATTCATCATATTGGAAGATTTTGAGGTTTTTTTTACTGGCTCTGAGGAAGAATTGAGAGAGGAACCATTTTCCCACATGAAAGTCGAACGTGTGGTTCTTTCCTCATGGATTACTTCCCTCCCGTCTATCTTCTCCGGGATATCCCTCAACTGTGTAATTCACACGCACTTCCACGATCGCTGTACATAACCAAAATCCACCCCACTCCAGGGCCAGAGCCCAAGTCCAGAGCCTCCACTCTCCACTCCCTCCCACCTCACAAACTAACAATCACACATTGCGGAGCATTACATGGTGTAATTCCGTTGAACTTGTCAGGACTCGGGACTGTGGAGTTGGAGGGACGCGAGGAGATGATGGGTGAGTGGGTGCATAGGTGGAGGGAGTCAGTGGATATTATTGTGTGCTCGGAGATTCATATGGAGGAAGAGGCTCGGGTGATATGTAGAGCAGGAGGCTGAGTGCCCAAGTTAGGAAGTTACCCGGTACGAAGGATCGGAGTGAGAAGTGGAGTTGAATACCTACATTTGATATTTATTGCTTGTGTGGATTTCAGTGGTGCTTTATCCTTTCCTTTCCTCCTCATATACAAATATCACTTATGCAGTCTTTTAGTATGTAGTTTGGACAAAAACCTGGAGCCATCACCGGGACCGGGACCACTGCCACTTCACAGACTGGATCCAGTATCCAGTCCGGGTCCCAGGCTCCCGCTCCCGTTCCAGCCACTCCGTGGCAGGGAGACAGACAGAGAATCCCTTAGTCCATAATACGCTCAGCTATCTCTCTCCCGCCGAGGACCTCTCTCTCTCCGTCTTGAATTTCTCTTTGTTCTCCTAAGCACCCGCAATTTTTCTGACAATCAATTTTATCTTCCCAACCCTAACTCTCTCCCATGCCATGGCGCTGGCAGTCCCGCAGTAAACAAGTCAAAACCTATTACTCTCCCTATATATACTCACTACACACACACACACACACTACAACCAAACCACAGTCAAGTCAGAGTCGAGCCCTGCCAAACCAAACGAGAACACCCAAGCCAAGCCACGAGTCCAAATACAAAATCCGTCCGCTCCTAAACTTATGACTTTAATCCATTCAGTCTTTTAAATACCATTCCCGACGCATAGCTGTGGCCTACACACTCAGTCAGTTATTCCAAAGCTCTCGCCAACTTTCTCCACTCTCCCCCTCCTCCCATTTCCGCGTCCGCCATTTTACATTCCTCACATGACAAAATTAAATCAACTATTAAAATTATGCGAGACTAGTCTCGTGGAGAGAGAGGAGAGCCGAGTGAAAGTTGTTAGTCGTGTCGTGGGTGCGAGTGGGGGAGTGGTGTGGGGGGGAGGTTTGGAGTTTGGATTTTGAAAGTTGACTTAGGAGTTAGGAGAGAGGCAGTGGAAGTGGGTGAGTGCGGTGGGTGCGTGCGTCGTTGGATGTGGGAATGAAAACAAGTACAAGGTGGATGACGGGATGAGAGGATATGATATGAGAAATGTATGATATGATGATAAAGTAACAAGGATTCACATTGCAACTTTCTTCATATCATTCTTCATGCTCCTTCCCTCCTCGTCGTTTTTTTCACTCAAACTTTCCCATGAAAGATGAACAACTTTTTGCTTTCCCATTTTTCTCCTTTACATTTCTCCCGAGTATCTTATCCGTCTCTTTCATATGCTCAGCTCCACTATATTATATGGTCCCCGCTCGGCTGATATGGGTCTACGTGGAGTGCGGAGAAAGGAGTTTCTGGGAGGGAGACAGACAAACAGACAGGGCTCTCAAGCATTTGGCACTATCTGAATGCGAGGGAAGAAAAGAAAGAAAGAGAGATGGTCATTGGACATTAGGCAGGGGAGACGTAGTTCTTGTTCAACTCAGATTCCTTGTCCCACTGCACCTCTCCAGGAAGATGGAGTGATGATGCGGGAGAATGGAGAATGTGCGGAATGCGACTTTTTCACATGAGTTCATGAGTATGCAAAGTTGAGGGGAAAATATATACAGAGGACAACATGTATTATATGGACAGGGAAATAAAAGGAGGAAAATGAAGCCTTTCTCTCTTGGAAATTCAACGTTGAGGCGCTCACTCCTCTGCTCCGTCTGCTTGTCTGGCTGTGGGTGTGAGTGCGGGTGGAGACGAGTCCTGAGAAATGGGATTGAAGTGTAGTCGGAGTGCGTTGTAAAAGTTGAGTCCATGTGATATGACAAGTGTGCATAGGGAGTGCATTTAGATCAAACTAAAATGTTCACATGAGAGACACATGTGCGTGAAGGCTGGCTATAGGGGGCTATCCACTCCGCCGAGGAAGGAAGGGAAGACAGAAAGAAAGTAGAAATTTCTACTTTTACTTTTACATAAATGAAAAGTTGTTTGAAATGCGTGTGAATATAGAATGAACGGAGGATGGAGGGGGACTAAGACGGAAGGAAGCGTAGAAAAAAAGGAAAGGGCAGGGAGAGAGTGGAATGAAGGAAAACATATATGTACAGAGGCAGGAGCCATAGCAGCCCGCTCTCCCGCTCCCCGTCTACTAGATTGTAATGTAGACGTGAAGGTAGTCCTTTAGAATTTTTTGCCTCTTCTTCTTCTTCTTCTTCTGCTCCTTCTTCTACTCCTACTTCTCCTCTGCTCAAACATTCATGTCCTTTCTATATATTATGGAGGAGTTAGATTGGGAAGAGAGAGCGCGGAGGACGAGGACGAGCTAAAGGTTTTTACGGCCTTCAGCTCCGTTACTTTCTCCATTATGTATGCAGACTCGATTGTGGTAGGTACACTTGAAATTTATACATACATATCGCCTCTCCTCCACTCCCTCCCTCGCTACCCACCTACTTATAGCTGTCTGGCTCTGCCCTGGAATTCTCTCTCCTTCCTCCCAAGCTCACAAAGTCAAGTATCTGAGGAGGAGAAGACGAGGAAGACGAAGAAGAAGAAGGAGACGAGGAAGATGTGAGCGGGAGTGTGTGCACGTAAGTGGAGGGCAGGCAGTGTGAAGCACGGAGCGAGAGGCCTGGAGAAAGCAGAGAAAGCAGGGAGTAGGAAAGGAAGGACGGTGAGATACATTTAGTGGTCGGAGTGGAAAATCTAGACATGGCGAATAAACTTACATTTATGAATCACTGCGGCTTTTGCCCTTGCCTCTTATTCTTCTGGCTCGGCTACTTTATTTCCTCTAATGGATATTCATTTGTCATTTTCATATTACCTATTTCTCCTCCTCTAACTCCCACTAACTATGTCTATAACTACCCAGCTGTCCATATAATACTCCCATCAACGTCACCCATAAACCTCGTCCAGCTCCAGCGCCGCTCCCGTCCATACGCGTCTATCTATCTATATACTCACTCCTGGAGTACGTATAATTATACCCTAGTCTGATAAGAAAAGACAGATAGTTAGACACAGAGATTCGTAGATAGCCCTTATCAACAACTGCTCCACTTTTTAAATCATACACTATTTGGTTTAGTTTTGTAGATTGCATATAGACATCCCAGAGCAGAGCAGCTCCTACTTGCTACTATAGGCTCAAGCGGAGTGTAAATATATTTGGCTCATTTTTATGTTTAAAGAAAGAAAGGATAATTACTCAGAGGATTCTTAGTCAAAGTACGTGAATGTATTTTGTCGTTAGTTGTATAGGGAAACTGTGCATGAGCTTAGTCAGCATTTGAATTTTAATATTTTATGGCTATCACTTTACAGTTTTACTTTCTCCAGCTTTCTCTTTCCCGTCGTGCTCAATTGTGGAGCGACTAATATCTCGTTGGTTGTCTCTGGGCGTGTGTGATTACATATAAAGAAATGGAATTGGAATTTGAGGGAACTGGGAAGCTTCTTCTTTCCCTCGTGAAAATTAGTCTTTATTCTCTATGATTAGTTGGAGGAGAGTACGAGATGTCAGAGAAGAGGAAAGGGGTTCGGGAAAATGTGGAAATGTGAACTGAGTCATGATTTGAGTGGGGAAAGAGGAAGCGGGGAAGGAGCCTGATAAGAAACTAGAGCGATAAAGTTAGAATTATAGCCCATAACGCATCCATTTACTCATAGTTGAATAGTTGACCCACATTCTACATTCCAACTCCAAAAGGGGGTTTAATTAATAAAACTATCTCATAACTTCAATTTGTCCATATTTAAATAAACTTGAAAGAATTGTGAGCGATATACATTTCCTAGTAGATTGTTGTCCATTTTCACTTGGCACTTTTGATCTCGCCCACGGTTTATTGGGAGAGGAATCCGGAGGAGCTTAAGGAATACATATGGTCCTTACAGAATTGACTAGTCGCCCATTGAGAGTTTGAGTGAGCGGAGGGGAAAAATAAGAAATAAAAACTAAGGGGGACGCGGGAGAAAGTTGTGGGCTTAATGATGTGTACATAAATTGGGATGGAGGGTATAGGAAATGTAATAATTGAATTGGTCAAATGATTAAATGCAGAACACCTCGTGGTTTGGAGGATGCGTCTATGTATCCCAATCTATTTGTGGAGCTCGCTCGGAATCCACGCTGGAGTGATGATGATCTCAAGAAAGTTGCTGGTCAGAACTTCCTCAAAGTTTTTCGGGAAGCTGAGCACGTACGGAATGTCTCCATATAATATTTTCCCCTCATTAGTTGCTGACTCGGGTCAAAGTAGGACTATAATAAAGTCATTCTTTCTCCTCAGACCAGAACCGAGGAGTCTCGGCTATAGTCATTTCATTTCCTACCATTTTTTTGTCCCGCTCCCCCTCCCCCTCTCTCCCCTTCCTTTCCTTCACTCTGTACGACTCCGAGTAGCACGTTGTGTAAACTGGGAGCCGTTACAGACGTAGTGCACGGTCATGAGTGGAGTCATGGGTGGTTGGTCTTTCTGTGGAAATGGCATGGCTTTCACTCCTTAGCTGTTTCATTCATTATACAGACGGAGGACTCTCGGAAGGGAGCAGGATGGGAGTAAAATCAGCAGATGTCAACGATCATGCTGGCAGTGGCCGGGGCAGTCCTCCCAATTGGATGTACATGTTCCTACATACACACTCAATGTTCCGTTTGAGCTGAGACACGCAGCATGGAGCTGTACGGAGAAAGTGTCGATTCAACACTTTAATCTTTCCTACTTCCAACTTTCACCTCAACTTCAGCTTGAATGCTGATCAAGAAATTTTTAACACCGTTTATGCCCATCGCGGGTCCCAGTGCTCAAGTTTCAAGACTCAAGACTCGTCAATTATTTTTTTTGTCCCTCAACTATATCACTCACAATCACAATCACAATCACACTTGACGCCTCACGTCTCTCAGTCATACCCCGTAATTAGACAAATTAGTGCGAAGCTTCTTGAACAAGTTTAATTACACCTCACCTTTCAAACCTTCCCGTTTTTTCCAAATCTCATGACCGTAGCCGTAGCCGCAGATGTTTTCATTATTAGCAAAAGAATGAACTACCAAACTATATACTAGCCAGTATTTTTATTTTTAGCCAAACCATCAGAACACAGCAGTAGTAGTTGTTCCTGTATCTTTTTTGTATGGCATGAGTTAAAATATAAAAATATTTCCTGAGGAGCTCATGCCATCTAATATTCCTGACTGTCAATTTTAGATTCGGGATAAGATGAAGAACGAGTCCATCTCAGCATCCCATGAACTCATCTCTCCGCGCTATCTACGGGATCAAAGCGGCTGCAAATATAACGTGAATGGCTCGGTAGCATCCACTTCAATTCACTGAAATACAATCGGACGCTGGTGTGGAAGCTCATAGCTAGATGTCGCTTGGTACTTCATTCAAAAATACTTTCACTACTTTCTCCTAAAAAATTTCTTAAACTTTCCCTCACTTTTACTAATACATTTTACCAAAGCGTGAAATGAAATTGAACTGCCTTTAAATTTAACTTAAAAAATACAACTTTCACCTGTGCTTTATAAACTTTATTATGGTTGTACACATACCACATGTACGAGACTTGTTACTAAAAATAATTACTTGCCGTCTAGCTATCTGTGTGATTTTTAATATTTTCTCATTGTAAATTACCCAATAAAGCTTGCAATAAATTAATTATTGGATTTTTAATCAATTAAATTTTCTCTCAGTTAAAAGAATCTAGCATCGAAATCACCAAAAAATTTCTTCTTTTTTTTATTCTATTATTTTGCATAGAATTTTGCAGCAGAATTAAATTGGTAATTTTATGTATGATTTTATGATCCAAAAAAAGCGATTTTGTAGAAAAAGTATGCAAAAACAACAGAATATTAAACTTTCACTACTGACCATGAGTATTTTCTAACTACTCGTATACGAAACGAACGTCCTTATTCGCCGCTTGGATTTATTTATTTCATTTGGAAGTATTGTTACATCAAAATTGTGTTTTTGTTACATTTGTTCTGTATATATATATATATTGTTTTATATTATTTTTTGATTTTTTTTGTTTCCATAACTATATAATTTGTATACTATAAATAAATGCGCATATGGTCATTATCCGAAAATGTCAAAAGACAACTTACATTGATTGATTATACATGAGTGTCAATCGGCCAAGATAATATTTATATTCGTATATTCTATACATCTAAGTCTATGTAAATATGTACACGTAAATTGTCCGTGTCTATTTAGAAAACTGTCATAAATATTAAAATTTAATTATGCATATTATAATTGTCATATGTGACCAAATAAACCACCACTGAGGATAAGTAAGTTAATAATTTGATTTAATTTTGAATAGGTACAATTAACCTGCAATCGAATGTCCAACTCCATACGTATACCTGTAGTAGCATGCACAGCAGAATATAGTCTACGAGTAAAACTATTAAAATATTTAATATATAATATGGTAGATGGAAAAAATATATAATTATTATTTTTTTAATTTTTACAGGATTAGTTTTATAGTTTTTTCTTACACAATAAAAGTGAGTACACAGGAAATAACACTACATTTAACTAATCTATAAAATCTAATATTTTTTAAAAATACTAACACATCAAATATAATATATTATTGGTAATTACAGAAACATTTCATAATTAATTAATTAGTCATAATGAATAAACTAATTTTTAAAAGTAAATTTTATTACAAAGTGTATATAGTTTCTTTAAATTGTAAATACTTTAAAAAATGTATTACAATATAATTACAACATTCAGTATATAGCTGCGATGGATGCATGCATTTTTATTTTTTTTACAGATAAATCACATTCAACTTGACAGTTTTTTTTTCATCCTATCCTACAGATACGTTTTCAGTCTAGACTAAATCCGTAAAGTAATTTATTATTAAGTCTACTTTATTTTAATAGAATATCATATTATATATTCTATGCCTATATTGTATATTAATGTTTATTTTATTTACAGACCATGTAGTCACCAATGTGGGTGAACGTACATTTTTAGTACATTTTAGTTAATGCTCACGACAGCATATACGCTTTACGCCGTGTACAGGATACTATATCGCGAGTGAAGAATCAAAATGGCCTATATTGAATTTAAACTAGAATTTAAACAATATCGTCTGTGAAGAAGCAAAAT
>JAQFZE010004793.1:0-10871 GCA_034695245.1 Dicyrtomina saundersi | reverse complement strand
AAGGAAATTTTTTAACATTGTAGAGATAGCGGCGGCCATTTCCAATATGGCGGCTTAACATTGTTAGCCCCCCCCCCCAGAAAAAAATCCTGGATCCGCCGCTGCAAGAATTCTACAGTTTTTTTTACATTTTCTCATGTTGACTGCCTTAGAATGCTGAATGTCATTCTGCTCCACTCGAACAGTAGATTATCCCAGAATCAAATATTTCTTACTCCATAGTTAGAGCTTTCGTTGTCCGCAATGTCAACAAGTCTTGAACAATCGCTAGCAGAATCAAATTCTTGAAGAAGCTTTCACTGAATTCTATACAACTTATTGCTTCTGCGAGAAGAGGTCTTAATAAATTATTATGAATGAATAATTTTCACTCTAAAAATGTTGCTTAATTTTTTGATGGCGAGCAAAAACAAATACAATTATTTACAAAAAAAAACGACTTACAATTAGATGCTTTCCCACGTAAGCATTGTAAGTTTTAGAACTGTACCACTGAACTCGAAACAATAATTTTGGACTAATAGTACCATTTACCATGAAATTCGTTGACTGCATTTTCCAAAAATCAGAAATTACGCTTGTTTAAAAGTATAAATTAATTTGTTGTCAACAAGCGTTTAAAAATAGATGATTAGTTGTATAAAAATTGAATTTTTTTAAAAGTGCATAGTTTTCATGAAAACAAGCTTTTTAAACAGAATACATAATAATTTTGTAAAATTGAAGAATGGCAAAAACACTATTGTCTCATTTAATTATCAATTTAGAGCAACTCACAGGAGCAGTAATAGTTATTAAATAGTTAAGTATATGCTTAAAGATGGAAGTCAAAGTATGGTGCGAAAGTAGCAAAAGTTCGTCATTCTCTCTTTTGTGCAATAAATAAAAATAGCGAGATATACGTTAGGTGGATAAAATACGGACAAAAATAATAGCAGTATTTATTGCGGATCGAGATTTTAATTTGTTATTTTGGAAGTAATATTATATTTAAATCAAAAGTTAAGGTTGAAAGTTTGAAACCTTGGGTGAATTATTATAGGTATATGGATATGAAATTAAAGTAAGAGATAATTTGTTGTTACAGTTTCCTAAAAACTTAGAATATAAATATGACTTAATTATACATCAGCCAGATACAGCTGCATGACTTTCCCCTCACGGAAGCGGTCCACTCTTTCGCCTTCCCCCAAAACAACATCCACTTCGTCAACTGCCCTTTGACAAATCTCAAACATCCGATTTTGACTAGCATACCAGCCCCCAGAGCGGACGACCGAGCTTCCATCGCACGACGTCACAATGGCTCCAACTCCTGCTAAAGCTCCGGCAACGGCAACATTCTCCAACAATGGAAGTGAAATCAGAACGGTAACGACCATATTACGCCGCTTTCTGTTTGTGAAAATAAAAATATAAATCAACAATAATACGAGCTCATATTTTTACTGGACTGATTGGTGACTGATTATTTCGATCCGGTTCCTGTAGCAACAAAAATTGAATAAATTAAGAAACGATCAGGGCCCACGGAACAAAATAAAGAGGCACAACTATAAGAATAACAAATTGACGACTTTGAGGATTTATGAAGTATTTCAAAACACGATTGACGGTATAGTACGCAATCAAAATACATTAATTAATTACTGTAATATTCAAATTGTCTTCTTAATGTTATACTTACGAGTATTCATTAGGATGTTCTTGCGTCCCAATTCGTGCTTCAATAGTGAACGGCAACCCAAATATAACTTTGCTTATGTCTCCTATATTAAAAGATTGTCCTGGCTTCACAAAGTTTCGACAGTACAAAGGAGTTTTTTGTTGCTTCACACAGATGTGTAAATTGTAGTCAGTTTTGTTCGTCACGGACATTGAGATCGAAGAACCCATGTTTTTGTGAGATTTGAATTTCGATTTCTAGTTGTGAGCGAATAGGCAATATTGGTATCCGAATGTGGATATGTGGATAAATAAATTGAATGTGGTATTCAAAAGCCACTAATTCGAAACTGCACAAAAACAAATGAACAAATTAATTCTAAATTGCATGTGGACTGGAAATATTAGTTTGTATTTTGTAACAATATGATCATATCATGATGTTAGGATTAGTTATTAGCATTAACTTTGAACTAATTAATCACATTAGCAACAAAATAAAATCACTTTAATTTTTAATCGAACATTTATTTATTGAAAGGAATGCTTACGATTTACAAAGAAAACCAAGGACCGCCAGCTTCACTACGCTGTCACTGTACTAACTAGTAAGGCACTAACGAAAACTACATTTACAATGTTTTACAATATCGAAAATAATAAAATGATTTCGAATTCGACCAATTTCACAAATAAAAACAAAAGTAGTACATTATAGTTAAGACAAATACGTTCACGACTCTAATTGCTTTCGATATTCTATAAATATTAGAGAACCAGCTGGTGACAACTGATTAGCGATTAGTGCTGAACTGCTGATGATAAGTATGGTAAGATTAAAATAGACTTTTTTCCCTTTTTGCATCGCCCGCCAAATAACTGATTCAATTCATTCCTGTCTTCTAAATCTCTATGGTTAAATTTAATTAAATAAATTTATTATAAACAGTAAACAGCCAAATTCTCACATCAGCACAATCAGCAGATCAGGTAAAAATAACCACATGTAATAATATTTTTCTTCGTAAGTTTTGATTTAAAAAAATGGACACTCATAACAATACATATTTCCTTTAAATAGCGTTTATTTTTTAAAGCGTACTTACGTGAACCTAATGAATCATGATGAACCCTCTGACGTCAATTTTTAATTAAACTAACGTAGTGTACAACACACAGTGATACAATAAAGTACAAGCTGAAACTGGACCCCTGGCTACGGCAGAGCCAATATACGAATCAGGACTAAGAATCCCAATAAAAGCACCACGATCGATCTTGCTTACCCCAGTAACTATATACTAACATAACTAATTACACGTAATTATGAATACATATTTATTAATTTACAAGCTGCCTTAAGGACAAACCATGAGCGTGCTCACAAGAGACTCTAGCATGGCCTGACCCATCGTCATTAACATGGGCGTATCCACATAGTAACTTCTGCCAAAGAGATACACTCTGAGAGGATGAAGGGATGCGATCTGCCTTGACCTCAGCTTCCTGTGTCGTCTGCTAGTCATTACCATCTCAGATTTCCATTCCTCAAGGAGGGCGCTTGTGGAAGAGCAGATCATAGCGATGGTGTAGAACAAGACGAAAACATAAACGACGCTAACGACAGCAAGGACTCCGCCCGCCATCGCTAGAATACCTCTGTATTTGAGCATCATATGCGCCGCAAGGATAGCTAAAGAACTGATCGTAGCCTTGTTGTATGAAGCTGCAAATGCATATATGTCCACAGCTAATTCCGAAAATATGGCCATTTGATTGTAGGACTTTAGTTTCGAATCCCAATTTCTGAGAACGTCTCTGGTCAACTCATTCGTTTTGGCACTGTCAATTTAAAATAGGTTTCGTTATAGACTAATTACTAACTTTATTTCTATTAATCGTACCATCAACGATTGCAGTACGGAAGTTGTAAAGATTAGACAAAGCATTTTAAATACCTGAGTTCTAATAGAATCACGTTGCCGATGAAAATAAATGGAACGAAAGTGAATATTAGGAAAAGAAGCGTGGACATATATATCAGCGCACTGTAGACGTTAGAGAAAAACAGACCAGCTAAAATAATGATTTCGATGGTATCCCGCTGTAAAAAGCTTCCAATGCTCAAGACGTTACTGCCTCGCCTTAGTAGAGCATTCAAGAAAAGAACAGGCGACTGCGGATTTGTCAAAAAGTAGAGCACGAACAGAATTCCAACTCCCCCCAATCCGTAAAATACAAAAAGCAGAAACGAGAAACAGATTCTTAAGTTTCTTGGAGAATTTGCTTGACGAAGAATATATTTACCTGTCCATAAATATGATTCATTTAAAAAAAAAATAATAAATACAGTTTAAAACAATTTCGAATGAAACATGCTTTCTATATTATTTAAAGATAAAATTTTGAAACTGTTGTGACGATACGTTCATTATCCTCAATGCAATTCATAGCTGATGTGACAAAATCGGCTATTTGGTTTCCTTTCCACAAAATTGTTATCTCATTACAAAGCCAAATCCCGGCCAACCACAGTACCAACGTTGTAAATAGTTGGTCAAAATTGGTGGCTTCTTCAATCAATTGAAATCGTAGAAACTGACAAAAAATAAATGTAATGTGAATAACGGAGAGACAGATACTGAAATACCAACAGAACTTTCTCCGCTTGCTGCATTTCGACAATTTTTTGGGGCGATGTGAGCTGTCGTCCCATTCAAATGGATGAGCTCCAATGAGATGACCGAATTTTAATCCTTTTTTGATACAACCTACAATTTCAGGAGTGACGAGCACACTGGTCTTTTCGGCACCGTAAGGATTTTCTGCTTGGAGTAAAAATAATATTTTTAAAACCCTTACAGTCTTGTGAAATGCGTCTTTGAGAAAAACCACTAAATCAGGCTGAATTTTTACTTTTACATCCATGTCTTACTGGATTTGGGATTACATATATTACAAAGATTGTACGGTCCTGCTCGTTTGTGTTTTGGAAATTGCCTTTCTTGGAGTATTTATAAAGATTCAAAGGAACTATGTGCCCTTGCCTGGATTATTCAGCCCACAAAGTTCGTCGTTTGTTTGCAAAAATAAACTAAGTGCGTAAATGCGTGGTCTTAAATTACAGAAAACATGGAAGAAACCTACAACAAATATATGTAGGTATATATTTTTGCCGAGTTGAAATTCAATAAAGAAATTACAATTTTTTTACCTATTGATGCTTTATCTATTGTACAAGCTTTATATATATGACATCTATATATCACATATCTATATATGCTTAAAATCATGAAGCAATCAAATTAGGTAGGGTAGCAGAATTTGTTAACGCTTTCAACTTTAATAGATTTAAGAAATATTTGTGTATTTATTTTCCTTATGTTATGTTTTCTATAAAAACTTTTTTCTGTCACGATAATTTCATTTCGATTTTGAAAACAGTAATAGAATTGGGCAGGTTCGGTGCAGCCCTCGGACTGGATTAGACGAATTAGACCAGTTCAATTTGTATTTTGGCCCAGGAAATCTGAAAATAAAATTTAATTATCTTGGTCGTTATAAATGAAACCTAAATGTATCACTCAAAATAAACATAAAATGATGTATGTAATTATTGCAAAATTTATTAGATAAAACAAGACTCTTCTACAAGATTTACATTTTGCAGCTCTAACAAGCTTGCGCGTATGGTAGGAACAGAAACATGTGGTCTGGTCTAGTTTGGCTCATAAAATACCAGATCCGACCAAACCAGACCAAACCAGATTTTCTTTGTTTTGGTCAATTTGTTTGATTACTTTTAAAAACTAAGAGACATTTTTATGTAAAATAAATATGGCTGAATGGCAAATATAATCTTTTAATCCTTCTTAAGCCTGATAATGATAAAAAATATTCCAGGGACTAAAGTCCTATTTTTAGATTCTAGTCAAGCAAAAGTTGGCTTTATTAAATTTTGCAGTTATCTATCTACATAATGTAAGGCAACCATTGAAATTCTGAACAGAATTATGAAACAGCGCTACCTTAAAAATGTGACACATATACATACATTCAAATGAATGCTGGTTAATTATGGATTTTTTTAAAACAATGAGTTAAAGAAAGATTATAGCTAAAACATTTTAAAGTCAAAAGTAAGAAAATATTTTCCAAAAAGCTCGCTCTCATCATAACCATAATTATATGGTTTAATACTGATTTAACATATTCGCTAAAGGCTTGCAGATTTTAACGATCAAACGTCGTCAATGTGTTTTTTAGTTCATCAACGTAATTTATACATTTTTTTTCAAAAAGAGCGTCGTAAAAAACTAGAAGTTGCTTAAAAACTTGCTGCTGCTCACTCAAATATTTTTGTATATGTTGATCGGTAATTCCCTATAACTATGTAAACGTTATGCATAAATAATTGCACGATAAGGCAGACTTAATTGACACGAAACGACTGCTTGATTGCTATTTTCGTCTGATTTAGACATTTAAGTCAATATTGTCGAAGAAAACCACTTGTAGCAACACAAAGCATGATATGTTGTATAATCTGAAATAAACATACCACATTTCTGAGAAATACTGTCAAACAACAGATGGAAGATTTACTTTATAGGCCTTTACAACATATATATTTAATATACATTTTTTAAATTTATTGTAACGGTAGAGCCTTTTGAAACACAAAGCCTACCATTTCCTTAGAGACTAACGTAGGCAAATAACACTAATATGGCATTAAGAAGCTAAGCAAGAGGCTTTTTCATCGATACTACATCCGCCTCGTGCCATACCAAATGAAAATACCGACAGTTGCTACATTCCTCACGCCGTTCAATCCAGCTCAATTTCTGAAACTACTCACAAAAATCCAAGTAGGAGGTGGAAATCCCGATTTTGTGATTGCGCCAATAATGCCAGCTGACTCAAACTCAGCAGCTTTGTTTAAGAAAATGATAGTTTTGAACCTCAGAACATCACAAAACTTTTATAAAATGGCAATTGTGTGCGTATACTGCAACACCTTCAAAACTCAAGACATTACGTTTGTCAAATTAAAAGACCATAATACTTTCCGTCAGCGTTTGAAAGTCCAATTTTCGACGTTCAACAAAGAACATACAAGTGTTCAAATTGTTCCACATTATTACCCTAACCTAATGGTCCCTGTAGCCTTGGCAAAACACAATCGTTTTAGAGCTCTTCATGGTGGTGACATGTACAAAGATCTTGAAAATTTATTTTTGAATAGAAATACAAGTAAGCACCTTGTCAAATATAGAAACCATAAAGCAGATAAACTCATTGAAACCAACGTAGTTTTACTTTACTGCAACCTTCCAGGGTTATATGCATATGCCGAGGTATTGCTTACACGGCCTGAAAGTCTCTCGTACATCTCCTGCAGCTGGTTGGATTCCCATTTGGATTTTAAATATTTGCTTCAGCCATTTGAAGCAGTTACCTGGTGTTTGTTAATCACATTTATCGTGTTGCTCTACTTTCTGTTTATTTTGATTATATTCGAAAAGGACTACGTTAAGAAAAATTTCTTAGAGCCATTCCTGTTTTTAGTAGAAATATTTTTAGGCAATCATACCCCACCACAAAAAGCCAGAGTTATAAAACATAAAGATATATTTAAATCCCTTTTGGTACTCTTCATGCTCAGCTGTATGTTTTTAAGTACAATCTACACGAGTGTCATAACTACTGACGTCACTGCTCCCATCGCACGCTCATATCCGAACACGTTTCCTAAAATACAAAACACATTTTTTGCACCTCTCGTCTCTGGGGACGAGACGCTAAAGATGGTTTCCAATAATAAAATATATACGCGCAAATATTGCAAAGCTGAAGGGTTTAAAACTGCGACTAATATCTACAAGTGCGAATTTCAAATGCAAGCCTTGTTTCGTCCTGGTAAATTTTAACATGAAACTTATGATTTATATCATTCGATTTTAACTGGCGACCGAGATTTACTTGACCCTAAACAATTAGAAATGTTTGATAACTATTATAACCATTCAGAAATTAAATTTCTTACCGCAAAGGAATTTGAGCTGCCAATACAACAAGTTACAAGTTTCGCAAATAGAAATACAGGAACAAGTTTGGAAATGCAACAATTCAGTGTATGTGGATTTAACAAGTCGGATTTTGGAATTTGAAATTCCTGGCAAGTTTTAAGAATCACGATTTGCAAAAGCAAATGAGTTTTTTAAAGTGGATGAGCCAATCCTTCTAACGCAGTGTGGATGTGTATTATTGGATAACTCTAATGTTGGCAGTTCTTACATGTCTTTGCTTCGAAGAATTATGGAAGTTGGAATCCACATGTTTTTAGATAACGGTTATAAAAGGTCCAGATTGTCATAAAATAGCCTACAATACTTACAAGAACCAGCGAATTTTTATTTTGAGCAGACGCCGTTAAAAATTTAAACCAATTTAATTTCGACGTTGTATGTTATTTACTTTATTTTACTATTTATTGCAATGGGTATTTTTAATTTTGAGCAGGGCCGGCGTGAAAGGTGGTTCAGGTGGACCACTGAACATGGGTTGGGCCCCTACAGGAGCCGAGCTCAAATCTAAATAAAAAACATTGGAATGTAATAATAATTATTGCATGTGTAAAACTAGATCAAAACTGCTTTTACGGAAGTAGTTACTCATTTAACTTCAGTATTCAGTATGATAATAGGTGAAACTTTTGTCATTGTTTTTTTTTGTCTGGTCAACAAGCAACAAAATTTAAGATTTCCAAAAAATATTAGCAGCTTATGGGGAATTAACAAATTATTCAGAAATATTTTAAGATAATGTATATTCTCGCAAGTTTGTCTATAAAGTTAAACATGTAAATTGAAATATCATGTTTTACTTGATGTTTACATGCCACTTTTATAAGAGCATAGTAATACTTTTAACATGAACTGGTGCAAAACCTTTTGTCAAGGAAGTTATAAACGTTTGAATCTAAATCCGTGTGATATAATTAAAGTAATTGATGCAATGTTTAAAACAATGTTTAATTATATTTTCTATATTTATTTAAAATGCACAATGTATCATTAAATTAATTGTACGTTGCATTTAATGACATCTATAAGTCGTTCATTCGTCCTTTATTGCTCCAAATAATTACTGTGTTTGAATAGTGTAAAATGTTCTATTAACATGTTTTTGTTTAATTGAAAAACATTTATTTGTATTTACATATTTTTGAAAAGGGTAAACTGGTCTATTTAAATGCTCTCAAGATATATTTGAATATCGTTGTAGTATGTTTCCATAAGGCATCAGAAGAGGTTCCTAGAGTTTATAATTACTAATTATTTAATTTATTTTTCCAACTACTCGAAGTCTGTTTCATTATAACCACGATATTAGGTGTTAAATGAAAAATTCTGATTGACTGATTCGACTGTTTTTCTTGATGGATCACCCCATCAATATTTAACATTGTCAAGTGTTTACAGTATACACACACACACGCTCCCCAACTACTTATTACATAACTCCTATGGGATCGTCCAAAAATGATGTCACGGTGGGCCGAGTTGGATATTGATGACATCCCATGTTAAAGATAGCCATTAACGCAATGGTTAAACTAATGATGAAAGGGGTCCTAGAAATCTGAATATTTCGATGATATCATTTATGGACGACCCCTATGTTTTGTCCATCAAACGATCAAACTGACAGTGAGTGGAAAATAAGCGATTCATTTTTATCTTTGATTCCCATATATTATTATGCAGCAGCATGTAGATCGTCCTATCTACTCCAATTAGCCTACCTGCCTATTTATTTGTGATAAGTGTATATTTTAGCAATATAACAACAATATTCTTATATCATATGTCGCTCCACGCTTACAGCTGCCTTCATCAGTTTTGGTTCAGCTTCCACTTCAATTAATGATCCAGTCAGATGCGAGCTTATTTTAACAGTTTTATAAATGCGACGTCTAAAATTTACAAATAAATCATTACTAATTACAAACACATTGTTATACTCTCAAAGGTATTTACCATAAAAAGGTCAATAATTATTTACAAAACTTATCGTCATCATACATATTAACGATTTTAATTCTGTTATGTTGAAGCACACAATTTTAAAAATATGCGTAAATAGTTAACTTGACCAGCAAATATGTAATAATGTTGAGCTAAACGTTAAATTAATATATCAGTCGTTAAAATTTTTAATTATACCCGCTTCACAAATACACAAAATTTTGGGCGTATTTGCAGTAATTACAGTTTTTAAGTACAGAATGAAAATGACCCAAATTCAAAAGCGTGAATTAAAATTTATAAAAAATACAATGAGATACAAAATATTGAATTAAGGATCTTTTTAAAATGCAAATTATCCTATTTACGTTGGTTTTAAAAAAAATTTGTTCAAAATTTTCCGTTCACACGTTTTTAAAATGTGCACACCGAGCAATTTACACATTTTCGTGAATTTTGCAAAATATTTTATTTACATGTTTTTGAAAGGTGCAAAATATTTCATTTACATAGTTTTGAAAGGTCCAAAAATGATGTATTTACATGTTTTTTAAAAGTTTAAAATTTTCTGTTTACATGTTTTTTAAAATTGCAAAAATTTTCTATTTACCTACATATATTTGAAAGGTGCAAAAAGGTTGTATTTACATGTTTTTTAAAAGTGCAAAAATGTTCTATTAACATTTTTTTTAAAGTTGCAAAAATTTTGTATTCACATGTTTTTGAAAAATCGGTTTACATATTTCGAAATAAGTGCAGAATATTCCATTTACATATTTTTAAAAAATTGCAAAATATTACATTTACAGTAACCCCTCTCGTATCCGGATTAATTGGGAACAGACCCCATCCGGATACCAGAATATCCGGATATGGGAGGTTTTTAAAATTAACACTCAAACGTGTTTTGAAAAAAAACAAAATAGCTTTTATAGCAACATTTGTATTTAAATCAGCAATTCCCACTTCCATTTTCTCACAAGTAATCACATTTATAAGGCAGAAAAAATAAATACCTAGTTTTTAGTTTCAAATAAATGATTTTCTTTTCGTATTTTACTTTTGTTTTTGAAATTTCATAAAAATATGGTATCTAAAAAATTTGATCCGGATATGGGAGGGTCCGGATACCAAAAAACCCGTCCGGATATGGGAGGTTCCGGATAATAGAGG
>JAQFZE010004792.1:0-10872 GCA_034695245.1 Dicyrtomina saundersi | reverse complement strand
CTATTCTCTAAATCCTCCACTCCAACCTAAAATTATTTCCTTTACTAACTACAGCCCAGAACCAGAACCAGGACCAGAACAGAACACATCATAGGACAGGACTGTTCTCCTCACATTCTGAGTATAGGGAGGAAAATGCGGTACATAACTTACTTTCTCAAACCGGGACCCATAGGATCCTCGGATCCTCTCCACTCTCCAGTTACAATTGCTCACGTTAAGTTTATGAGGAGAAACTTTCTAGTTTCTCGAATTCCCCAATTCAACAAAACCCACTCTAGCCTCTAAGTCTCAAAGTAAGTAATAAGAGTCATCAAGATCACAATAAATTGTAAAAACATAAACGATTTTTAGTTTTCCATGGGCATGAGAGGAGAGGCTCTATCAGATAGTTTCAGTAGGTACCTACATCCCTTTCAAGTATATAAACTAACTGAGAGTTCCCCAGTACCAGTCGCACTTGGCAGTAACTACAAATGCTGAGAGATATGCCCTTGTGAAGGATCCTATATTCCTACCTACCTATATGATATATGCTTAAGTACAAATACAAATACACAACCACGTGACTAGATTAAAAAATATTTGCCTCTATAACAATGCTGCCAAAATTGGACCAAAATGCCAATAGGTATATTTTCATATTTACAACGTATATTTTTAGTCTCAATTTTTTTCATAAGGATGAAGCTTATCGTCAGTTAAGAAACCTCACAAAAAAAAACTCTTGACTGTTTATTTACTCACTTAAATTATGGCTACACGACACACGAAGAGATCCAAAAAGTGGGGGGAGCTGGATAACATAGGAAAGTTTCTGTTTGTACTCTAAGATACTATACTCCCATCCCTGTCCTTGTATTTCTTAGGTGAAATATGAGTTCAATCAAATACATTATACAAGTACAAAATCAATATTAAATTGTTTACTGTTTACTTCCAACTTCTTTAAGTGTCTCTCCCTCTCCATCTACTGTACACCCTACTCTCCCGCCAGCCAAATAGATTCCACAGAGAGTGGCTCCGGCTCCGAATGCCCGGATATTGTCGCTTTAGGTACATACATAAATATAACCTACACATTTTGTTTTCCTTTCTCTCTCTCCTCGGATCGGATGTGTACCATCCATATGGATGTGTTGCATTATTGGCATTGGACCATAAGGCTTTCGCATATATACTGATTGATAGAGAGAGATAGATATAAGGTGGGTGGTACTCCACAGTGAAGACACACTGTAAGTGTGCAGACCTGATTCATATAAACAGGCACTATAGCGTCTACGTAATATATAATATATGCTTAAGCGCTCTCCAGTTTAAGTTCTCGAGTTCTTCTAGAACTCTTAGATTTCTCGACTCGAATTCGAATTTGGTGTGTGTTGTCTGTTGGACGATTAACAACTTTACTATTGTGACTCTGTTTGTACTCTGTTTCAAGCTCAATTCTGTGTACATATCAGTTTATACACATTGTATGTACAAGTTGGGCTTGTTTTCTTCAACTGTATAGGAAATGTCTATGCCTACGGTTCTACTGTGGTTATAAGGAGAATATGGCTCCTACAACTCCTACAACACAGTTTATGTGAAAACTTGGTTTTTGGATTTTTTGGATCTTTCTCACACAGTCTTCCCTATTTAGTGTTTCTTCCTCTTCTTCCCTACTCTCTGTCTCTCTCCCATATACATAGCACTGGTGTTCAATCGAAGAAGAAGAAAAAAAAAATTCAGTAATGGATATAAAAAAAACGAGGAGTTAACTGTCTCGTTTATTGCTCACTCCTAAACATAAATTCTTTTATAATGGCATAAGGGGGATTTTTATACATATGTAAAACTTTTTTTTATCGCCACCCCAAAAAACTTCCACATTGGATTAAGATTTTTATGTTGCTCTGTATTGTTGTTACTACTATGTGTGCGAGAGACAGACAGAGACGGGAAAACATCAAATTATGCCCAACGCATGTAAAAATCCCGTGGTAAATTTCATTCGCATAATATAATATCTTTTCAATGGAAAATGCAAAAATTATTAGTCAACAAAAAGAACAACAAAGAAAGACAGAAAGAAGGGAAGCAGAAGTAAAAGTTCGAACAACAAATATTATTATTTAAAATCTAAAACCTGGTCAGTAGTATCACAAGAACGCGATTAGGATTATTACCTACCTCTATTAAATTAGTTAGTACACGCAAACTCACTGAACAGTTTTTAGTTATTAAATATAATGCCGCTAAGGACTTGACTTTTATTAATAACACTAATTATGATTTTTTTTTAAATGCACCATCTTTTTTAGTTAGTAGTACACATTCCAAATCCAAGCAAGAATAAATATTTATTTAGTCAGAGACTATGTCATTACTCTGCCTGTTGTAGATATAGGAGGCCCCAGCCGAGACATTTTCACGGATGGCTGGGTTATTTTCATGAAGATTAATAAAGCAGTAAATAACTGGAATTAATATGGAATTAGAAGAAATGTAAATGCTCAGAGAGTAGCATCATAAACATTACTCTTCGGACTTTGTCCTTGTGTGTACATACTGTGTGAGTATAGACGCATGGCTTTCCATTGTCACTTTCTCCGCATGTACATAGCTTATATAGTACAGTGTTATATAGTACATGTTAGTAATTTAGTAATAGAATTTTTTTTTGAACACACATTATATTAAGCAAGTAAGTATTAAGTATTAAGTTGCTTTCATCTCAAAATGGATTCTTCTGACAATAATAATGTGTATAAAGAAAAGGGAAAAGTTTGTGTATAAATATAAAGAGTAGAATCCACTGTGACTGTAAGAAGTGAAGTAAAACACAAGACACTCTCTCTGGACTCTGTGTGAGAGTAGTAGGTAAGTAGCGGGTTCAGAGTGGAACATACGCAGCAAGTTATAATATGCTACGTATAGGTATATAGGTATGTACACAATAAAGAATATATATAGATATGTAGGTAAGAATGGAATTACCAGAGGCTTGACTGAGGGAATTGCGAGCGGGTGAACTTGTATTCTTGGGCTGTGGCCAACCCTTAGAGTGGTCCGGAGAATAAATGGAAGGCTGCTCAATAATAGAGGGGTCCACAACATCATCCTCTGTTTCCTCCGCTTCAAAAATCTCATCAGGCTCGGGCTCTCCTTGATATTTCTCTTGAAGAACTTTACGCGGAACTAGAGACGGAACAAAGAAAGAAAGAAAATAGAAGAAAAAAAATCAACGGGGGGAAGAAAACATTAGAACCGGAATAATATCATCAGAGATCACACAATAAATATCTGGAATCACTATTTCCATATTTTCAACTTCTAACTCAAAATACATGGAATACGTGTATACGTATTTGTAAATAAATAAATAATAATGAACACACATTTCATACTACCTATATTTGACCTATATGTTGAACGTCACAACACTCACACATTTTTGCAGTATTATTATTACAAAGTAAATTTGAATAATTTAATTTGCCTCCATAAAATTCCATCGTCATCTAAAGAGCTCTAAGCACTCACATAATATTATTGTATTGTATTTAATCTTGAAATATATTTAGAAAAATGAAATTGAATTCTATATTTTTGAGAATTTTCAGGATCAGTAGAATTGCACTATAGATAATGTAAAAATACTAGGCGAGGGAAACGTCAACTTGGGTGAGGGGGGTGAGGTGTGATTTTTTTGTTGGGAAGAATAGTTTAGCACCCATGGTTTACATACAAAAACATAATCACTGTCACAGTTCTGCACTCAAATTCAAATTCAAACAATTCCTTCCGTGCCAGTGAAATCTGAAAAATGCACTATATGGTTTCTCAAACGGGTAAACGGGGAAATGGGAGCGCTATACACAGACACCGACACCCTTACCTCTGCCGCTCCAGTTACCGTTCGCGTCGTCCCCGTTATTTGACTCGTCATGGCTTCTGTCATGTACGACGAGGACGACGACGGTGGTGTAATGGTCGTAATAATCCACGTATAAAATTTGGCAGATGTAGGTTATGTAGTAATTCATCGATAAATCCATGCATATTACTCGAGAGATGTTAAAATCTCTGGAAAAAATATCACGATTCACATTGAGTTGATGACGAGGGGGAAAAATGTAAAAATGTAGAGAGAGAGAAGAAAAAGAAGAAAAAAAAACTCTCAAAATGTTCTGACATTCCTACACACTAAAAAATAAAAAAACTAAAAAAAAAACTCCGCTCTTCAATACTATATGCTATGATGCAATGCTCTCACCCACGTCTGCTCAACCAACCAAAAACTATATATGTAAATCTATAGGAGAAAAAAAAAAGAAAGAATTTTTTCCCCTTTCCAGTTCTCACTTGTAAACTCAATCCAACTCATCATACCTACAAATGACAAGTGTACAATTTTCACGAGAAATTATGCATTATTTCAATTCTATCTTTTGGCTAGAGTTTGACTTTCTCTTTCCTTCCTTCCTCTTCCTCCTCTACCTCGCCCTCCTTCCCTTTGGCTCAGATTCATTTCAAATCTCAATGGTAGTTGCCATTCACATACATTCACGAGTCAGAGTGTCCCCTATACTTTCTCATAATGGTCTTGTAATGCTCATCTAGGTACCATCCACATAAGATCCCGTACCCCCCTAAAAACTCTTACGTTAGGTATATAACCTTCATAGTATTATAGACACTACTACATATGTAGTTTTGTCTCCCTGTATATGATATGATATGCATACTTAATGGAGTATATATGGAATGTGTGAGCATAGATAGCTTCACATATTGATAGAATGTAAAAAAAATGGCTATATTGATATATACATGGTAGATCGCAGTTGAAGTATGAACATCAGCAATCGGCTTTTTTGACAATATAAAACAGTAGAGAAAAAACTGTGGAAATTAATTTTACACGCAAATTGGAATTTTTTATAAATGTGCAAAAAATCTTAATATATTCTGATTTTACTATGGGGTAACCACGTCATTTACACTGTTTTAAAAAGACAGAAACACGTAGGTAGATAGGCAATTAAAATGTTTTAAAAGTCAAATACCGGTATTTAACACTTCTACAGAGCGATAATTTGCCCTGCCCAAATCCGTCTTAATTTAAAACTATAGTTTCAAATTTAGTAAACATTGATTTTAATATACCGAAGAAAGTAGGTACCATGATAGATCGTAATCCGTATAATATGGCTTGTTTCGCCTCTTCAAAACAAGTATTTAAACAGACTACCCATTTTCAGGAGTGAGAAGACTTTACTGTGAAGTAAACCCTTAAAAAACACATTTTATCACATATTCTGCATGATTCTAACTACGCATTTTTTTTTCTGCTTCTCTTCCATTTTCTCTCTCTCTCTCTCTATCCTTTCTTCGTTTCGTTATTCTCTCATCAGATTTTCCCTTCCACCACCTCCACCACCACCGCCACCAACCACCACATACACACATATCTCTTCTTTACACATTATTATGTACCTACCTACCTACCGCCTATAGAGGTAACACATTCAGAGCTTTCACTTTTCACCCAGCCCTCCCCTCCCTCTCCACTTTGAACCCAAAGGTTAGCTTTCTCTCCGTTGTCGTTGTATCCTAAATTCCACACTCCAAAAAGATCTCCTCTTTCACTCCTTTCTCTTTTGGTAACACTTTACACTGCAACGCACACATTTATAACGTCCCCTATATACGTAATGCACTACTATTACTGTTCGATTACTTATGCACTACTTTCTCTTTGCCCTGCCTTGGCTTCCATCAAAATCCAACCAAGCCACTTCAGCCTCATGCATGACACATAGAAAGAGTGAAAGTCGCATCTAAAGATGCACACATAAACACCACCCACAAAAGTATCTTCACGTTTATATCTTTTTTTTCAAAAAAAAAAAAAAATGGGGAAAAAATATAACCTCACAGAAAAAGAGGAATACGAATGCGAATTCGAATTCGACGTCGGAGTTGAAGAAATAATAGAAAGGAAGGAAGGAAGGAAGGAGCATCAGTAGTGGTAAGTTGGATTTGGTTGAGGTTTTTTTTTTTGTAGCGCTATGAAAGTTTAAAAGGAGGAGGAGGAGGAGGTACAGAATGAAATGCTAACGGTAACGGCAACGGTAACAGTGTTGTGGAAAGAAATGGAGAAGAAAAAAAGGGAAACGGCCTGAGAGTAGAATAGAATTCACATCCACACTTTTTTTTCCTCAGAAGAAGAAGAAGAAGATTCTTAAAGATGCTTTTCTCATACATTTAGAACCTATCTCTGGGTTCACATTATACAGAGAAATACACTCACTAAATATACTTGTTAAAAATGGATTTCTCTCATGTCTTCTACCGAGTTCACAGTTGTGTCTCTCTCGCTTTCTTCTCACTTCCACCCCCACCCCCTTCGTGGCTTCGGTTTACATTTTGATTCGTACTAGTATATAGCTTCAATATAGGCATACACTGTGAATGTGGCTCTTGGAGTCAGAGTTGGAAGTATTTTTCTTTTGCTTTTTTTTTGTCCCATTTCTTTCACTTTTCCTTTTTGCAAGTGCAAAGTGAGTGAGGGAATGTGTGGAGGATAGGTATGCGAACGGGAGTGGTGGTGAAGGGAATATTTTTGAACTTGGAGTGGAAATATAAGGCTATTGAAAAGAGGATGGAAGGAATGCCGAAAAGCCTGACAATATTGTATAGACTCCGAGTACCACACTACACTGTGTTTAGCAATGCTACGTAGTAGGGAGTAGAGCTTCTGTTACAAGTGCATGAATGGTCCTCAATGCAAACATGAATAGAAATCCATGGAATAAATATAGGCCATTCGTCTGTCTACATTCGATAAAATCAAAATGGACTATATGTTGAAATTTTTCTAAATTGCAAAACAAAATTCATATTTCCAACATTTTGGAAAGCCAACTTACTATATGTAGTGCAACGTGTTTTAATTTAAAAAAATAAAACACTCAAATAAAAACAGTTAGACTTGTTTCCATCCTACACCTTCGACGAGACGGTGTCTCCAATACTACGTAGGTACATGATTCAATGATTCTCCACACTAAAGTGAAAGTAAAAGTCTCGTGAAAAAAGAAACTTTAAGCTTTTTTTTATATATCTTTCTGCTTCTGCTGAACTAACGCTAAGTCGTTCTCTCCCTCTCATTTTACAGCGAGACGGACGGAGAAAGGCGGGGAGGAGGAGTGTGTGTATGTATGTGTGTGGAGTGGGGCCCTAATGCTTCTATTATGCACTCAATGCATTTCCACCCAATCCTCGATTACGAATCAAAATCAACGGCCTTGACAGTATTATATTTCTGCAAGGGATGTGTGTACAGCAATGCAAGTAACGAGAGAAAGGAAAAAGTAGAAGGAGACAGCGGCTCTCCTCTCCAACTCCAACGGATGCTTCTACAAGCAACTATTATTACATTATTACTTTATCCTTTTTTCACACAAAGTAAACCATGCTGTTTTTCAGTGTCGACTGAAGCATTATACATTTCATATTACTACCGACTACCAGCTACCCCCACCACGTCATGACACTGAGGGTGCCGAGAGACGAGTGAGAAATTAATGACATACTTCCAACTCAATTGTAATGACGTTTCCTCCTTCCATTCAAACAACCTCATGTCAGCCAGAGTCAGTCCAGTGTTAAAACGGCAAAATGTAAAAAAAAAAAAAACTATATGCATATTACGTACAGGAACACATCAAAGCTCCTGTCGCCCCCTCAAATAATATATGTAAAAGAAAAAGGAAGAAAGCAAACAAGAGGAAAACGGAATCGACTACCACACCGCTCCCCAAAATACAGGTATTACTACTACTACTACTTACTACGTAGCCTCATCTGCCCTCGGTGTTGGTGGCGGTAGCAGTTTCAATTTCACTATAAAAGGAACACTCACACTACAAGAGTGCTTGTTAAATGTAACTGAAAAAACTAGACACACACACACACAAAATACGAAGGATGTGTGTCCCGTTGTAAGTTGTAGGGAAGGTAGTATTTTTTTTTAATAGCATAACCTTGTATGTACTTATGTACCCAATCCAAATCCAAACCCCAACAAAAAAAAACTAGGACCAAATCCGGATCCAGCCCAATTCAATTCAATCCACTCCAATCCATTCCGATGTAATGTATAATGTTATGTAGTGCAATGTAATGCAATGGCTTGAGTGTAGACAGTAGACAGAAGAGAAAAAAAAAACACGGAGAGATTTATTTGTGGGCTTGGTTACATAAGTGTAGAGTAACGTAAATACTTGTTAGATCCGGCTGGCTCACATGAGCCAAGCCCAAAACTGAAAAGCTACAAGGAAAGTCTTGAGAGGAGACATGACCATGGCAAACTAAAACTGAGCCCATACATATATACACACTCTCACTTTCGCTCCTTTCTATTGTGGGAGTGCGAAAGAGAGTCACCCGGAAAACATAGGCTACCAACAGGGCATACATAGAAGGCATTGCCAGGGTCATAATATATATAGGACTCGAGAAAATACGAATGAATTTCAAATCTTTACACACACACACACACAAATGGAAAAACGGTGGACTGAACTGGAAGCCAGAAGTTCCTTTTATTTACACTTTTATGTACGCTGACTTTCTCTTTGCTGTATTAGCCGGTACCGGTAGCCCATCCTCGTTCCTACCCCCGCATTCCGTTTTGGTTTCGGACTCACTTGAACTTTGAAAACCACCGTATTTGAGCGATTAGTCGCCGCTTTGGAAATTTGGCGTCGGGGGAGAAATTCAAAAAAACTTTTTTATAAGCGGCGGATTTCTAATGCCGAATAGTTGCCGTATAAAAATCTAAAAAAAAAGTATTTTTCAGGATACAATACATCCTAATGAGTATCTATGTTGTATTTCGAAGCTTCTGGTATTTGTAATTATTACAAAAATAGTCGTTTTTCAGGTGATTTTTTTTGGTGAATTCCCTTCAACTTCCAACTTAAACATTTCGAAAAAAAAATGTAGAAGCGCCGGGCATGAAATAGGGCCGAGTCTCAATGAAGCGCCGGGCTGTTGGCGGCCTTAAAAATTTAATAAGTGCCGGACCGACTCGCCTACTCTATCAAATATACGGTATATGTATATTATTCTGAGATATAAATCATACACTATACTTATAATGCTATGCGTCCATACCCACATGTACGATATGCACCTATAGCAGGTCCCTCCCTCCCTCCCTACCTACATTGAACAAACTTATTAACACAGACTAAATTAAATCTGACTTTGGCTTTGGGCTCTTTGGACACAAATACATTTTTGTGTACCTCTCCGACTCGGAACTTAGGTACATATTATGAGATGTTGTGTGTGTCCATGTTGGAGGCCATGGGCTGACCTCCAAGTCGAATAAACTTCCTACGTAGGTAGGTACCTAACAACGGAGAATGGACCCTGCTCCTCCTGCCCTCCCATAATATAGATGAGAGACCAAGTGGAAAATAATACGGATGTGGAGAAAGCAAATTTCCTGTGGCTTTTTCATCACGTTTATTCAAAATTGGAATGACTGGATGACGGACGAAAGCTTCCTTGACACGGAGCAAACAAATCTAAAAATGGTCTATATGTAGACATGGACATGGGCTTTCCTTTGCCTCAGAGCAAAAGATTTTTGTCATTCCTCCAAAGTATGTTGACATTTACATTTTTGAGGCTTTCATTTCCACCAGTAGTCCATCTAGTATAGTCTCCATAGTAATCTTGAACGGACTCCGGACACTGTATGGACTCCTAAAAACTGGAACTATGGTGGACGGCTGAGTTTGATTTGCTTTGACTTGACTTGGCTACGTTTCCATATTGGCCCATTGCCGTCCCTTACACATTTGTCTACAGTTGAGCCTTACACTGTATATACTCTGCTGATATGCTCCACAAATGTGACTTATATTATAGAACTATATATTATGTATGCAGTAGGTTTAGATACATAAGAACTTTGTTGATTTTTCCATGATGTCGGAGTCCGCGCTGCGATGAGATGTAGGAATGAGGAAGGAAGGGAATATATAAATTATATAACTATCTCATATTGACACTACTCACCACATGTATAGATGACTTTCAGGTACATTCTTGACTCGGGTTTACAGGGATTTCCAAAAGTGGCTGGGTCAGCGCTCAAGGCACATTTACGCTTCCCATGACACATCTGCATCACTGTCTCCGTGGCATAGCTCGAAAGACATGCTGACAAAATAGAAAAAAAAATAATTAGGACATTCTCTCTTCCCCGTTCATTTGTCTCCCCACATGTTTGACCACTTCCTTCCCATATTCCCAAACTATGTAGGCATACCACAATGCATACACACAGAGGGACAGTAAGAAACGTTAGCATACGAGAGATTATTTTTGTGCATTAGTTTTGCTTCAAGATCCGGGTTTCTTCGTCATTCACAAAAAAAAATATCAAGGCTCAAGAGAGAAGAAGAAGAAGCAAAGGAGGAAGACAGACAGATAATAAAACAATTCCCTCCGCCCATTCATTTACCTAATGCAATATATAAAATGAGGATGTCATGTATAGTGCTATATAAAAAAGGAAAGTAATAAACGAAATACATTGTGACAAAAAAGCTTGGCTACACATTCATATAGCATTCACATGCACTAGATATACAGATACGCTCCCACTACGACTACTACACCCAAGTCTTGGTGGAATTATTGAAAGCATTTCTGACGCCTCCTAAAGAACGACACATGGCCTGCATGACAATCATTATTTATGCATTTGTACACACACATATATAAATGTACGGGGACGTGCCTTGTCCTCACACTCGTACTTTCACCATCCAAATTCTAGGAATCAAAATCCGAACATTC
>JAQFZE010004791.1:0-10874 GCA_034695245.1 Dicyrtomina saundersi | reverse complement strand
ATTTTGTTTTTATGACATAGCTCGATTTGATTCTAGATTAAATTGGATATGGGTCATTTTGGTTCTTCACAGACGATTTAATTTATTTAATTGTACCTGACCACCAACATCCCAAACAATAAATGTGACTCCTTTCGATCTGCCTTTAGAACCTCTTATTCGCTCACAATTAAAACCTATTGTGGGGACCTGTTCAACAGAGAGAAAAAATCTGTTTTCTTCATTTGAATCTAGAAGGTTATATAATTTCAAAAATATTTAGAAAATAACTGAAACTGAGCATACCGTATTGAGATAGGAATCTAGTTTGAGTCTATATAAGGCTGTAGTTTTTCCCGCGGAGTCAAGTCCGACCATAACAACGTGGTGTGGGCTCTAAATAAATCACAATATATATGAATCTCATTTAAAAATATTGTGAACGTTATGAGACCGAGTTCAGAATATGCATACAATTATACTTCATGTTTGTATAGATCATGTGTTGTTGACTGAAATAAACAAAGTTATAAATAACTTACTTGAGTGCCTGGTAAAGCTTCCAAAAATGAATTCCCACCTTTAGTTAGATTAGCTCCCATTTGTTTAATACTCCTAAAGTAAAACAAAGTTAAAATGTAATAATAGTATGACACGTCGCATACGCGAGAATTATCGTTGTCAGCATGATGTAGGCTAAGAATTAGAACCACATCCAAAACGCGTCCAATGAAAATAAAAAACATGAATATGCATAAGTACTTATTTATAGCTTAAAATAATTACTTACGCTTGAAAGAATAATACAGTGCACTCAAAGAAATTCCTACTCAAATTTACTCTTCTTCGGATTCATTTCTGTAGAATTTACAAAACTGCCGGGAGCAACTCAGTTAACATTGATGGGGAAGTATATTTAAAGTTTATGAACAGCCACCATTCAAACTATCTTGATCAATTCATCCAGTTTTCAGTTTTGAGAATCTGTAAATTGTAAAAATACAAAAGTTAAGACCAAACCAATTGAAACAGTTGAAATTATGAATTATGGAATATATTTATATAAACATCATAATAAAAACTGGGAAATTGAGAGTACGTTAGTGACCGAAAAAATCAGAACGTTTTATTCATTTCAACTCCCACGAACACTGTCAACTGTTTAAGAAGAAAATCATACGTATAAAATGGGAAAAAAGATAGTCTATATTTTTCACAACAACAACTATGCGAATTCAAAATTTGAGAATGTTAAATAATATCAATAAATAGAAAACTTCGCAGACTGATGCGCGATGATTAAAGTCAAACCTAAAAATAGCTGTTCAATTAAATAACATGCTACCAACAGGCAACAGACAAGCTGTATAATTTTATAGGAAACGAAGAAAATTTAAATTTACCAAATGAACAATCCCATATGATGGATGACGGATGAGATGACCAAGATATGTCAAATAATTTGATGTCAATACATTTCACAATTGATTGAAACTGTAAAGAAAAGTAACATTAGAAATGTGATTAGTTAAGACAGTATTGAGTATTAAAGATTCACTTTACTTTGTCGTCAGCAGCTTCAAATATTACCTAGGTACCATAACTACTATAATTTCTAATAATAAACACTTTTTTTGAGCATCTGTATACATATGCTAATAAAACTATGCCCCCCTCATCCTTCCAACCCCATCATAATTACCGTAACCACTAACCTATCTTCAAACTTAACAGAACATGAACCCATTATTGAATTACACCAAAACATTCTTCAAAGAATAAAAAAGAACTTACTGTTGACTGTTTGGAAACACTATTTGTTACTAAATGGAAGAAAGGGTACCAAGTAGCAAATAATTCGCGTTGTTGCAAATGCACAAATGTTTAGCATAAATCTGCCCCATCCAAATCCAAATCGAACTCTGCCAACAGATTACAGATTACAGACAGCCGATTTTTTTATAAGCGACATAAAACAAACACTTTCCTACAGACACAGACCCATTGGTTTCACAGCTTGGTTACTAACAACAATAACAGCTATACTTAATAGGAAATACAGAGTTCACAGTTGGGTTGATAAGATACAATAGGGAATTGTGGAAATCCTTATATTTTAATTATACGTGACCAGCTAGGCACATAATTCATAGTATTCCCAATTATTCTGAATCTCTTTAATACTGCCATTAACAATCCAAACAATCAACAAGACTTTTACTATTGAATGAAAACAAAAACAGTCCAGAGTTTGAACGTAGGAATGTATGTGTCACACGTAGATGTGGATGATAGACACCTACATTAAAGGTGAATTGTGAATTGTTTCGTCTATACTACAGACTATATACATGTATGCGTGGGGACTATAATGTGTACACTGATCATAAAATATAAGCTATTCAAAAGAGTGAGTGTGCAAGGTGTAAGTAATGTCAAAATCCTCATCCCATTTCCGTTAACATTGGAACATTGGAACTGCTTCCACATAAGAAAATAAAGAACTAACCTGCAAACATGTTGACTTGTTTTCTCGGGAAATCAAAAGGGTTGACGAAAATAGTAATTATCTACTTGCATCATCTTTGAGCTGTTATCTGAAAAGTGATCTCTAGAGTTTTCAAAATTCGGTAATTTAAATTTGTTTCCGAAATACTTTAGGAATTTCTTATTTTTTGGGGTTCAATGCAACTTCAAAAGTTTAAAAAAAAATCAAAAATGATCAAAAGATAGAATAAAATACATTTTAATTTTTAAAACGATCATTTTAGTGTAAGTAAAACTCTTTAGTTTAGCTATATTTTACTATCAAGATATTCAACATTAAGCCCTCTCCCTCTCACTAGCTCAGACTCCCCCTCCGCTAAATCAAAAGGAGTTCACATTTAGTCACATTTAGTCGAAGATTGAAGATATTTGTATCTAACTAGTAATGCCAGGCTATGGTAATACTGATTTGTAGATCCGATCCGAACTTTTATTTGCTTCCAGGAAGTGTAAATGGCTTGAATTCGTAGCTTGACACCATTAGTACCTGCAATCTCTGTTGTATCTGAACCTTCTTTCGAGCATCTTGAGTAATAGAAGTGCTTTGGTATGTGCAGGTAAAGGCTAAAAATATATATGCAGTGAGATGTACCATTTGAGAGCCCCACCTCGCGTTGAAAAGCCTTACCAGGACTTTACTAGGTTAGTAAGTTCCTTTTTTCTGTGTACTCACTTATACGTGCATAGTTTTGGACGGCGAGCCCTTGAGGTCAGGTGCGTAAACATTTTCTTGCTTCAAGCCATTTCCGTCCTCCGTCGTTCGTTCGTGGAGATGTACTATTACGGAGCTTAGGCCATAAATTAGGTCCTGGTTCTGTTCGGTTGTCGGTCGTTCAGTTGTTTCTTTCCTCCCTAAACCATGGCGTACTGGCAGTGTACGTGTGTAAAATATGAAAATAGGCGTTCGGTTTATTACATGCTGTTATCCTCATCTTCTCTCTCTCTCTCCCTTGTTCTTCATCTCCACCCGAGAAGATGTAGTTTGTGTAGCGCTCTAAACTAAACCTCATCTCATCCTCGTCCTCGTCCCATCTTCATCGCTTCTTTCAACTATACTACCGTAAGTCCACGTAGAGTAGCACTCACTGACTAGTGAGATGGGAAGGGGTTTGACTTTTGGACTGTTGGACCGTTTTTTTTAATACTAAGCAGATCTTCTCAGCTGTGCTTGTCACTTGTTCACTTGTCTGTGTTGCCGTTGTCGTTGCCCTCGCAGGTCTCTCGTCTCTCGCCTCTTGATGAAAAAAAGCAATACAAAGAACAGGTGTTTTATACTGTATTTTGTCTATGTAATTTCCTACCTACGCTGTCATCTGTTAAGTATTAAGGAGATGTGTTATTAGTAGTAGCGTGTAGTATGGAGTTTACTATTCAATATAGTACTAGATTTTCCCATGTAAATTAAATATGTATAAATTGTTTATTTTGCGCTTAGGCATTCCCAGCCAGCGTATATTAACAATCAACAATGGTATAAGGAAGTTGTCGGACGAAGACAAAAATGGGCTTTTGTAACGTGTAGGTTTTCCAATTCTTTTGCAAGTCTACATTCGGAATGTAAGGTTAAGCTTGAGTTTAGATGCATTAAGGGACCTTCCATAAATGATGTCATGGATAGGGTCACAGTGGGTCTTGTCAGGTATTGATGACGTACCATATTAAAGACAACCGTTTACGCAATGGTAAAGTGATGACATGGGGGTGGATCAGGATGGGTCCTAAAAAAGAGTGTTAATTTGGGTGACATCATTTATGGACCATCAGTTAATTAACGATAAAAGAAAACCATTCAATTCAAACTGTTTCCAGTCACCAGTGATGGACCCCAATTTGTATCGTTCGTAACCTTAAGATTTATAGGAGGGGTTCCAAGATTAACAGGTCAAGCAATCTGTATTTTGTGCCTCTAGTTGTTGGTTGTCAGATATGTTCGACAAAAGTAATTCCCCAAACAGTACGTATGGTGCCGCTGGTCGGTTAATAATGCCCGGTAGGAAGCTCGATCATCCGGGAATAGAAATACACTTTTAATCTTTTAGCAAGTTTTATTCGTTAAACATGGTAAAGAATTTAATATGATGTGCTGTAGAATAATATTAATACAGACGAAGTAAAACTTATTTTCGTATTGTGAAACGTCGGCTTTTACTTTTAATTACAGATGCAGATCGTCTATTTGGTAATCATGCTCTACGACCTATGATACATATGTCTATACAGATGCGGTTTTGCTTTCATAACCTACTAGAGAAAATGACACATCATCAATGGCTGTCTCCTCCAGCAGTCACCGCAGACAGGACCTAACCTTTATGAAAATTTGAGGTTTTTAGAGTTCCAGTTTCCATAGGCTGATGAAAGCTCTCTGAGTTTTTACTAATTCTAATTTTCAGAAGGCAATCTCCGAATCCGAATATATACATCTACCTCCATTATACTATTGCTTTTTAATTGGGCTCTAACTACATATTTTAAAACTTGGTCATCCGAATCGGTTCTAAATTTACAAGTATAGAGTGCGGTTTTCAGATCATTCCATTTTACTCACTAAAAAATTAGTATCTATCTCAAATGTTAATGTACACGATTTGAATGAAATTGAATGGCTGGCTGCCACAAAAGTTAAAACTTTGTTGAGCATTATGTATTTAAAACATAATTAATTATTCGTATACTTTGGTCGTTGAAAATTGCATGTATATCTGTTAATAGCAGCAGCCTTTTCATCTTCCTATGTTGCGATATCAACAGAATTTTTTATACACTACATAAATATAGCGGACGTTTAAGTTAAGTGCCTTTTACGAATTAACCGAGATGATGAAAATTGTATTTGACTGCAGTGTTAAATATTACAAAAATGTGCATATTTTTACGTAATTATTTTTGCCATTTTTGCTCATTGCACTCTGCAAGTAATTGATATTGGATGAAAAAACTCAGTTTTTTTACGAATTACTCAAAACCACATTTTATTCAGTTATTTTTTTTTTGTTGTAGCTTACAATAAGTTTTTTTTGATGTTGATTTGATACTGTAAGTATAGATGATTAATAATAATGTAACCTGTATTAGTATACTAATCCAGTGAATCACTTTCCCGTTCCATTTAACCATACTAATAATAATAACAATATAACGCATACGCTTCTTCGGTCGGTTCAAGTTCAATGGGATGGAAAATATTGCATCACTCTGACCGTTCTTTTATCGAATTGATCTCTATATGCTCGAGATCAGATCAAAAGGACTGTTGTGATGGTGGGCTTGTTTCTGGATGTATAATAATAATAATTATATAATTATATGGTTTCGTTCTGGTATAGCGGGTGGCGGTGGTGGCGGTGGGTCGCGGTAGTGAATGAGTGGAGATGCAGGTATATAGTATAGAATTTAAAATTGTAGCAGCTTCACGAATTTTTTTTTACATGTTACATAATTAATTAGATTATGTTTATAACGTCTGAGGTACATCTATATAATTAATATACAGTTACAATTATTTTGTACGAGTTTACAAACATGTCACTCGTGAGATGTGGTAGTTGGTAGTAGTAGTATAGTTAGAGTAGTAGTATATTTTATGTAATAGCTATATATAGTTGTAAGATATATAAGGTATAATAGCATGCGTTCGTGTATATAAGGTAATAACAACAGAAAAAAAAATTTGGATTTTTTTCTTTCTTAATATTTTTATATTTACAGAAATATCATCATCAGTATATCAGTGTATAGTATTAATTAACAGAACAACTAGTTTCATTTGTCTAGTTAAAAGTTAATTAATCCATGAGTTTTTTTTCTTTTATGTAAGGTAACTAATTAAAGTTTCTTTGGTTTTCTAGTTCTTGAACTGTCTCCACAGAAAATTCACATTATGACTGTGACTCATCTAGAGAAGTACCTACGGACCTACCTATACCTATATAATGACCTACAGCGTATATCCGTTTAATAGGGAAAGGGGCTGGAATTATTACAAGGAGTGACTTTTTTTACCTACAACTTACAATCTAATTTTTGCGGTTTTTCTTTTTGATAACATTAGTAACAATTTATAATGTAGAAGCTGTACATAATTATACATTTTTTGTTTTTTTTGTGTGTGTGTATGTGTCGATTTTCTCGATTTTAAATATGACGAACGTTGTCCAAAACGAAATACAAAAAAGCAATATGTTTCAGACTAGTAGATAAAGTACAATGAAATTACATAACATAATATTAAATATTTTTTTTTTGTTTTTTTTATAATAAAATTGTTTTTTAAAAACTAAACAGTGACACCCACGGATTTCAGTTCTGAGAAAACTTCGGTGAAAAACGCAGGTTCGGCGTTGATTCTCAACATATCACGGGACATGCGAGAGACAATGTTGAGACATCTGAAAAAATAATTCATGAAAGTGTCAATTAATTTTTTCGAAGTTTTGGTACAGCTAATTATATCTTCAAAATTGGAATCTATCTGGAAGGAAAGATTGGTCAGTTTTGATTGGGCTATCCGATTCACTAGTCAGTTTAATGCTATAAGGGATCGTCCATAAATGACTTCAGGGGTAAGGTCAATGGGTCTACTTGGATAGCCATAGTTATGGTGGTGATAGGGTCCTAGAACTCTTCGATAACATCATTTATGGACGACCCCTAAAGCATTGTTGCTGAGCAACGTTTTTTTCAAGATGGCCGCTGTCGCCATTTTTGGGCCCTTACAGATAAATTTTTTCCGGAGAACGTCCCATATTATGTATTGTAGACAGTTGCTGTTAATAAAAATGTGTTAATATTTTGTTTTAGTTAATGTGTTACCTGTCCCAAAATTTGTCTCGGTTGTCATCCACGAGGAATGGTTTCAGCGGGTAGGAGATTTCGTTGCCCATGTATGAATACGAAAGGTAAAGACATGTGAGGACGTATCCATGTAAATCTCTCTCGTGCTCCAGACAGTCCCACAGGAGTTTCTTTGGCTCTAAGGGAAGATTGCCGTTGTCCAGGAGTGACTCATTACCATTTGTGATAATACTATTATTATTGGTCGGGGTGGTGGCGCCACTTTCGCGATTGCCATTCGTCGATTTAGATCTCGTATCCTTGGCTGGACTGCTTGTGGGGGACGGCCCAAACCACACGCCTTCTCGTATTAGCAAATAAACGAAAACAATATTGGCGGGATTTATGAATCCAACGTCCTGATGGGAAAAAAACGTTTTTAATTAGCATTATTTATTTGAATTTTTTTTTACTGTTTAACATCGTTACTTATCGTATGTAAAATCCTACATGACATAAATGGGATTTGTACGCTCAGTACAGGGAATTTTTAGAGGGGTCAAATCGACTTCGACAGTAGTTGCATGGTGTGTATCTTTAAAAAAATCCATTCAAGCAGAGCGATTTTCCCCTTTCAAAAGTGCAAATGTAGCGACATAACACCTGTGTGAAAGAATGGGTCCCTAGAAGGTTATGTAGTAGTAGGTAAATTTCCCATTTTTGCCCCAAATTCTCTAAACATTCCCGTAGTAGACATCAATCACACATCCTAAAAATAGAGCTCCTGACAATGGCCTTCTCAACTTAATACTCATGATGATATAGGGAATCATTTTGTGAAAAGAAAACAAAGCGGGCTGTCATTATTATGAAGAACGCGAAAAGGATGGGAAATGGGATGGCGTGCAGAAAAGTGCGCTATAATGCGAGCGAGTGATACGCTTTAAACTTTCAACAATACATAATTAATGGGACAGACTCAGAATTCAGAAACTCAGAACGAGAACAAACCTCTCCGCGACTCTCACTCTCTAGTCTCTCTGTGTATCCGTGAACACGCCAGGATTTAGAGAATGGGCAAAGTTTTTATTTCTGTTTAAAAATAGACAACAACAAAACAACACAGAACAGAACCCGCGAGACGGACCTCTCTCTCTCTGTATAAATAAGGAATATCTGAGTTCTGAATTCTGAGCCACATTATTTATTCAAGATACACATCCATAAATGCCAAGGAACCACACGTCCAATGAAGTGGAAGTCGAAGCGACCCCTCGGCAGAACACAAGTATGATATGTATTTACCCAGAAGATACATATTTTCTTGACGATGCAAAAAATATATACCACACACACAGACACACACATATGGGCTGAAATTGTAGGGCAATTTAGTACTTGGTATCAAATTCAGTTAAGTACTTACTCCACTAAAGTTTGTACCCGTAATACCGCGCGCGGAGCTTAGGTATATTATACCCCAGCGATAATTTTTTGATAATGTCTCACTCACGTCTAACTAAGGAACCAAGTAAGGTCTAGAAGAACTTCTACTGTATGCCTCCTTAGCTTAGGTACCATATACCAAACTTCTGTAGCGGAAATTCGCAATTTCAAATCGAAAATTCGCCAAGAAATAATTTATTAAGACCGTAAACCGTAAAAAGCGTAAAGCGTCAACCTTAATCTTTCCTACGGGGCATATCAGTCCGCGGAGTATGGAGAAGTCTGTATGGATTATGAATGTAAATGGAGGATGAGGTTTTATATGAAGAGTTGTGAGGCAAAACGGGTCACGTCGATTTATTAAAAAGTGAAATTATTTGTGTTACGTGGACTGTTTAATTAGATACGTGCCTGTGGCTGTGTTGCATGGTAAAGGTCAAAGTTTAACCAAAGCAATATTTTTAAAAAATTTCAAAATTTCGTATTTTTAACCAAAACGTCGGGTCAAGTCCCTTAAATGATTTTTGGCAAAATGGGTCAAGTCCATCTAAAACGTGCATTTCTGATTTAAATTCCGTTTTCCAGTGTTTTCGTAGTTGTAGAAGCAATTGCCGTGCGTACATTTTTTTATGAAAGAAAAAGTTTAAAAGTTAATACAAGTTTGGTTTCACTCAAAACAATTAAAATTTCATCTCACGGACTTTTTCCTCCATGTTAAGTTACTGATTTTGAGGCAAAATAGGTAAAGTCCACAAATTAAAATTTTTGAAAAGTTTCTAAAAAATTCCAGAGTCAGTCTATAGATTTATGAAACTGCTTGTAATAGCGCTTCGTCAGTTACAGTACCTGTAGAACCAATTGAGTTCAAAAAAATAACTCTGTCATCTTGTATTCATTATTCGTTGTTCCTGTATAAAATTTGCGTGGATGGACTTGACCCGTTTTTCCAGGAAACTCTTCATATATCGAGAGTGAAACTTATTATATCGAGAATAGAGAGAAAACTAAAGAAAAGTAAAGATGTTCTTCTCCGGAATTACCTGCCAACCTTGGAGGAGTAAACTTCGATCAACTGTTCGAAGCCAGAGTATAGCGTCAGAGGGTTGGAAGTCTTTGAGTTTCTTACATTTCCGTCGAAGGAAAACTCCGAGACATTTAAGGAGTTCGGATGTCGAGGCTTGAATTACAGTTCGTCGACCAATCAAAGGTCCTGATGTGAGGATTGCTTTCGGGGCGAGCTTCGTGTCGATTTTCTGGGAATGACTTGAGGGCGGCACTCTGACCAAGTCCAAGCCTTTATTATTGTGACAGAGAAGAAAAAAGAGAAACAAATAAACATATTATGTCATTAGAGGTATAATCATGCCGATGCCGATTTATTAACCTCGGCCTCGGCTACTTAATGTTAAAGTGCACGCTGTATTTTAGCAATACATGTACACACTAGTACTTTACACTACTTACACTATTTCCTTTCTTTTAAGTAGTCTAAAATCCGTAACCGGAATCCGGGCCATTACACGATTAAGTGCAAACCATTGACATTCTGACATTGATCCATATGCTTTCTCGATCCCTACTTAAGTGTAAACGCATCTCTGTATTTTTTGCAGACTATTAGGTTACGTCTGAACTTGAGATTTCCGATTCGGACATTATTGCGGAAGGGTAATAAACACTGTGCCATTTTACAGATTTAAAAAATATACCTATGTTGCCAATAACAAAAACAACAATTCAATGAAATATCTGTAGTTGGTATCTTTTGAGTGGGATTTTGTATCAATTTGTTGAAATAATTACCGGGTCTAAAATTGTATACTAATTTGACTAATTAATAATTAAGAAATATCGTGAGTGAAGACTAAAAATGACCCATATTCAATTTTAGCTAAAAACAGAATTCACTTTCTACACACAAAAATTAATGTACCTGGATTTTAAACATATTAAAAAAGAATTTTTTGCACTTTTCAAAATCATGTAAATTGAATATTTTGCACTTTTCAAAAACAAGTAAATAGAATCTTTTGCACTTTTCAAAATCATGTGAATAGAATATTTTGCAGTTTTCAAAAACATGTAAATAGAATATTTTGCACTTTTCAGAAACTTAATTTTAACAATCT
>JAQFZE010004790.1:0-10878 GCA_034695245.1 Dicyrtomina saundersi | reverse complement strand
TATCCACATCCACCTACTTTATTTTATGACAAGATCACTTGGGCTGTACACATACAATAGAGTCTGCTCTGGCACTCGCTCTTTAATAAACTTCATCGTCTCTGGTCTCTGAGTCTCTGTTGCCTGCGTGTAGCTCTACAGTTCTGTAGTTTGTCTGTCTTTCTCGAAGGAAAGGGCAAGATGAAACATATATAACAAAATATACGTGAACGATATTACTATTTACGGTCGTCTGATATTTTTTTTTCTTCTGGTCTTCCCTTTTCCTTTTTGCCTATGACCGAGTCTGTGCAGCGGAAAATAGACACTGTTCCCCCATTTTGTCTAGATACAAACCATTGTTTTACTCTGCAAAACCCAAAAGATGCTTAACAGAAACTTACATAGTACTTTATACAGCCCAATTCGTAGAGAATATGGAGAAGGAAGCAGTAGGAAATGTCTTGTGTCTGTAATTTATACCATTTGTTTTCACGTATGTCGTACTTTGTATGAAGTGTTCATTCTATACTGATGGTCGACGGAGCTATATTATGTACCTACATAGTGCAGTGGAGAGATATATAGCAGTGCAGATTACTGCAGATGTAACATTTGCTATATGGAGTATAGACCCGACCAGGACCAGGACCAGAGTGTATAGAGAAGCTCCTATTTTTTGCCCAAAAGATAATTACGTAAAGTTTGGATGGAAGGAATATTAGTTCTTTTTGTGTTCACTCAGCCCATAAATGATTCTCAGTATTTATTAGAGGTGAAAGCGAGAGTTATTACAGACAGATTCCATGTACTTTGCCCGTTGGGGTTTCATAAAAATGAAATTTAAAGTCTATTAGACTCCCCATATTTTGTCTAGGTCTGTGTCAGGAAGGGACGGGAGGGAAGGAAAAAGCAAACAAGGATTTTTTATTCTTTAAAAACAAAAAAGAAGCTTAACCTCCTTCTGCTCCTGCTCCTGCTCCTATACTCTATTCCGTCCAATCTCATCCTCATTCTACATACACCAACTTTTTCCTTTATTTATACAAACATTAAATGGGACAGATATTTTTGCAAAGCTATATGTGGACACATATGGGGGATTTTGTATTTACTTTGAATTGGTTAGTTTTAATATCTATAGATGGTACATTTATTTTGAAATTTGGCTGTAGGCAAGTAGCAGAGCAGCTACTACGCGGGGAAACAGTTGTTCCGGAATCTTTCGATGCTGTAACCATCTATTTCTCGGACATTGTTGGTTTTACATCAATCTGTGCCAAGTCAACTCCAATCCAGGTAAAACAAATCATTTAGCTCATCTCTCTGGTGAGCTCCATTCAAATCCATCTTAATTATAATTCTATAATCTACAAATTATTAGATTCCAAGGTTAATTAATGAATACGGAGAAAGTAAAAATCTAGAGCTTCAATAAAATATTCTATGAATTGGAATCAATTTTCCTAATTCTACTCCAGGAATTAAATTATCCGACTCGAGAAAGGCTCATCGAATTTCCTATAAGCTTTTTCTCTGTAATTTTGTAAGACAGCGGTGCTCTTTGAGTAAATTTGACTTGTGGGGATGATTTCTTAGCCTGAGTGGATTGAATTTTGGTGAAATTTAAAGCAATCAAAAATGTTATACTCGTTGATGTTATTTTTTTGTGTGTTGCTCCTGCTCCAGGTTGTAGACTTTCTGAATAACCTTTATGGAACATTCGATGGGATTCTGGACAATTTTGATGCTTACAAGGTAGGTACTTCTTGTCCCTTCCCCGCTCTTTCATTTTCTGTCTCTTTATATAATTACTGCCGAGTGTGTAAGCTCTCTGTATACTGTATATAGTCAGTTTTGCTCTCTCGTTTTAAATCGATATTCTTGTCTGCTGCCACCGCCTTCCCTTTAACTTTCCTCCGCTACAACTTTTGAGCAACAAGACCTATAGTAGTAGTAGACTTAAGCAGTTTAGGACCACTTGTGTAATTTTAAATTAGGTAGGTGGTTCTGGCTCATAGGGAATAATACATATAGTTTGTATATTATGGAGATGATTACTAGTAAATATAGGGAGGACATTTACGTTCATTGAGGGCTTACGATATCACACATTTACCTGCTGCACCAATGATCGTTTGTAATATAATCTTATAGTGTGTACCTATCCGTACTATTTGAAGAATTGGGAAGCTTATGTTGTCAGCTAAAGTAAACAGTTTCCCTACATGTGTGTAGGAGCTCCAATTTAAATCCAAAGTTTCCTCCTTTAATACTCTCTAGTCATTCAGGGCTTCTCAACTTCATAATAATATGAAGTAAAGTTTAGTGCCTTTCAAAAATGAGTAGCACACTACATGGCCATGGGTAAAAGGGGAAGTACTTCGAGAAAAAATACTGTCGTAGGTTGAAGGCGAAGGAAGCGAAGATATGAGTTTGTAAAACTGTCATATTTTATTAAACAATTGTCAACGCATCTTATTATACTTTAATCGGATTTTCTTCTTTAAACTTCTTGAGATAGTATTACCAAAGTAAACTTTACATTTGAACCCGCTATAAGTATTGTGTAATAAGCGGATTTTACTTAAATTCCCATCAACTAATTAGAAATATAACAGTATTTAGTTCAAGCGGAGATTTAAAAGTTTGTTTGTTTATTAAGTAATTAAGTGTTAGATTATTTGAGTACATTCACCTCCTTATAAATAAAGATACAAATTTTTTTCTTTTTTAAAACATACGATTAAAAATTGACCACTGCTCAAAATCCACTGCTCATGATGACCGTATACTTTTAAATTTGACAGGTAGAAACGATTGGGGATGCGTACATGGTCGTCTCAGGTGCACCTCAGCGTAATGGTGATGCTCATGTGTCCGAAATTGCTTACCTCTCTCTGGCCGTGCTGGATGCTGTGACCAACTATGAAATCGGCCACTTACCTGACGATCAACTCATGATCCGGATCGGCATTCACACAGGTGATTAGCATTTATATTGACTGTATTGTGTAAGAGGAGTTAAAATTAAAGTTGATGTCTAATTGTGAGAGGATCGAAGAGCGCCTGTAGCTCTGTAATTAACTTTGTGCTCCGCTGACTCCTCTCAACATATATATGGATAAATGTGGACAAGAAACTTACTAGTTAGCAGAACTTTTATTGACCCAATTACTCCAAGAGCAAATAAAGTTTCTTCGTAGAATGTCTCTCGTCTATACAGTCTATAATTTTCCTTTAAAAAAAACTTAATGAAAACTAAAAACAAATATTTCAGCGACTTCCTTTTTTTTATATTTAATTATTTAGGAGATTCCTTCACGGATCTTGAGTCTTGAGACTCTTAAGTCTTAAAGTGCCCTCGTAATTCCCTTGTAACATTTTTTTTATTCTGTCCCATTGTAAAGGTCCTGTTTGTGCTGGAGTTGTGGGTCACCGAATGCCACACTACTGCCTTTTTGGTGATACAGTCAATACAGCCTCAAGAATGGAATCTTCTGGCCATCGTAAGTTTTTTTTCTCTACAATTTTTCAAAATGGTAATGGACTAAGGATGAATATAGACATATATACAGTGTCCTAATATAGAGTATATAGTGCTATACTGTATAAGAAATAAATCAAGAATCAAGAGCTTCAGTGCTAATAACGTTAAGGTAAATGTGTTTACGAAGCAAAATGGGGAAGCTCCATCATACATATTTCCCATGGAGGTCTAACCTATAAAAAGGTTCCATCATGTTTTTTAACATGGTAGGTACAAGTATTTGTGGTATATATGTAGCAGTATGTGTATATACGCACGTACGAAATGTAATGTAGGTACCTACCATTCACGAATCTTAGAGTGCAGTCTACTCTGAAAATATTTTGAATCTGAAATATAGAAAATGTAGGGAAAAGGAAGGCGGAGGAAGAGGAAGTAGCAGAAGACAGGCTATAGCCAGGCTTCTTGCTCCTGTGTGTCTTGTGTGTCTGAAGACGGCATATTTTAAATCTAGAGGGAATTGTAATCAAGTATTCATGAACGACTTCATTCAGTTTTAGGTAGCTTAGGCTTACAATAGACGTCGTGTACATACATCGCGATGCTAATTAGAGGAAAAGGGCGGACTTTTCCATTTATACATTTTTTTCCCCTTTAGAGTAGTAGTGTTTTCTTTTATTTAGTAATGTGACTCATTGTCAGGAGTCTAGTTATTTGTGCAGAACAATCAGACAGGCCTGGAATATAGTTCACTCTGCTGTGTAAAAGGTAACAGTTGCGGGTGAAGGTTTACTCTTTTACTCTTGACGGCGCGCGGCTTACGGTCCTTTTCTACAGACAGGCAAACAGACACACACACACACACACACACACACACACACAAGGAAACCTCAATATTTTGGACTTAGCCCGTGCCAAATGCTCGCCATCCCCATTTCTCCATCCCATGCATCCCGTCGCACTGGCCAAAGTAAATAGGAGCCGAGAGAGCTGAGTCGGTCGGGGCATAAGAAGCATTCACAATTGAGGGAAAAATCCCTGGAAGAGCTTCCTGCTTAAACGAAAAATCTAGAAATACTTGTTTAAATGCTAATGAAACACTGGTTATTCGGGAAGGAAATAGCGTAGTGTGATCATGTTTTTTCTTGGAGCGTAAAGAGTTATTACATTTCTACTGCTTGGAGAAAGTAAAATAGGGGGAAAGGAGAAAAGATGAGCCATGCATTCCTGTCCTCCACACAGCATCTCATGATTCAAAACGGAAGCGTGAGTCCCGAGGCAGTCGCGCAGTATTTCTTATCTTTATCTATGGAGAAAGTGAGGAAAGTTACGTTGGGAGCTTTTCCTCATCATACATACCAGTTTTAAATACATACACGGCACAAACCTACCTACCTACCTAGCTAGACATGCACACAGCAGAGTCAAGTATGCACTACAGCTTCAGGCCACAGAGGAAGAGCAAACAGAGGAAAACTACGCCATTTACAGATGTGGACGGAGTAAAGGAGTTTTTCATCCTTGAGAGATAATTGAGGGAATAGTCAATGCAGTGAGGGATGATTGGATGGTGGATGCATGAAATCATGAAATCAGTCTCCAAGCACGGAAATTTCTTCATATTTGTGTCTACTTTCATGAATACTTTTCGAGTCCCACACTTTTCATTGTGAAGAGCAGAATTCCTTATCTCAGCCCGGTAGTGTGTGTGTGTATGTTTCACCTGTTGAAAATTTGATGGGCTTTGCTCTTAACATTGAAGTTTACTCTTAACACACAATGCAACTCAAACATTGAGACTTGTTCAAAAATAACTTTACTTTTACGTGTATTTCTGTACGTAGCGATGACGAAGTGGCTCTGTACTTCTTTGAAATCTACTAATGGGTTACAGGTTGCAACTATGAAGAACTATGCCTACCTACCTTAAATAAAATACTACCTTAAGTGCATGTTGACTTTTTGGCATGCAAGCTCTGCAGACTCTAGTTGAAAACCTCTACAATCTAATAATATTCCAAGAAAATTAGGGCCTTCTTGTCAGTGTCAGTGAAAGTAATGCTCATTTTTTTGACCAAAGCTAATGGCCATGGTCACTTCCTATTTAACATTTTTTATACAAATTCCTAAAAATTAGCCTGTGTGTAAAATAGATTTGGGGATGAAAACGAGATATCAAAGGAGGCGCGCAAAGTTTAAAAAAATAAAATAAAATCTACAAGAGTACAAAAGAAAATTAGAAATTGACTTTCAAAGAAAAAATCAAATTTATCTGGATTTTTATGAAACTCCAACTTTTCCGTTACACTTTACGATTAAATTAAGGAGGGAAGTACAGAGTGGGAGTGTGACTGGTTCTGTAATAAAAATTGTCATATCTTCAGTATTTGAAAAAAACTTAGCTCACAATTTAGCGCCTCATAAAGTGTGTTGAATAAAAAAGGAGCGTATAGTATAAATGCATAATATATTATATGAGCCTATATACTCCTCATATACTACCTGCAGTAGATGGATGTGCTCCGCTACTGCGTCCGTACTTCCGTCTTATCTTCTACCTCAGTCTGTTACCAAGGACTATATATGACAGTGGGCATGTATGTGTGTGAGAGTCTATATGCGTAGGCTACTCATACCAATATTCCATATAATATTTCTTCATTCCATGTGATACAGAGTAAATTATGTTAGTTTTCCATTTTATTTCCCTCACTACAGCACTGCGAATTCACATAACGGGAACAACTGGAAGAGCTTTGGAAGAAGCTGGTGGATTCCATTTGACTCCCAGAGGCGAGGTAAGTTGGCTTTTTCTTCCATTAAGGGAAGTAGAGACACTCATCTGTACTTAACTCACCATCCATTTCCATTTCCCGATTTTTCTCGCAATAACTACACATAGTACAAGTCCCATGCTTATTGTTCCGAGATCCGGAGAATCCGGACTACCCACTTTGTCCATATAGGAAAATCCGCTGTCTAGTATGTATATCTTGGACTGATTTAAAACTACCTAGGTACCTACATTTCCACTACCTCCTCCTTCTCCTCGTATGAGTATGGACGTACTGTACAGATTGTGAATAGCAATGGGTAGGTTATAAGGTACCTAGCTACGGACTACAGACATGACAGAGTGAAGAATATTTGGCGGAAAAGTATTTTTGGAGAACCTGAAAGGGATGTCATGTATGTGAAGCCTCTGTAGAGTTTGGATGCTCGAAAGAGTACATTACATGTTTGATTCTAGATTTATCTTCTTTGAAAGCGCAAAATATTTTATCTATTGGAGCGTACTATTCAAACACTCGGAAATTTACTCACACACAATAGAGCTCTATGCTAACAACACCAAATTGACTCCTACACGCCATCTCACGTAGCGGAACAGGAAAGCGGGTTTCCTTGATACAATTAGAGACACGTGCATTATTAGAGGTCCGTGCACTTTGCCTTCGCCAACCTGTAGAATCCACGAACTAAAGGATAAAATGAATTTATTGTATACTGTAACAGCTAATATTCGTTTTCGTACCTAAATAGGCAATATTTAAAGTTTCTTAAATATCTGTAGAAGTAGATTTTTTTGGAATTTAATATTATTTCATCACAGCTAAAGAAATCACGATTCAGCCCATATTGGAAATATTAATTTTAAAAATATTGAAACAGATGTTTTTAGTGATTTGAAAAAACTTTTACAAATATTTTGCAATTTTAAAGGAGAACATAAATTACCAACTTTAATAACCTAATAATATAAGTGTAAAATTTTATTGAAAAAAACAATGACATTTACAATATTTTTTGAACTTAAAAAAATACAATTTTGCATATTTTATGTTGTAAAAAAATATACGTTACGGCAATCCCTCATTTCGCACGTTTTCAAAATACTACGAAATTTTTTGCACGGATTTAATATGCAGACAATCCATAGAGGTGCTGTACACATTGACATTTACATATACAAGAGGCGACGTGTGGAATGTGTGGGACGAAATTGGAGCATCTTTTATGGGTAGTTGATGTGTTGATTTTGCTTGTGTGTACTCGTATTTAAAGGTAGTGCTGAAGGGGAAAGGAGCTACAAATACTTACTGGCTGGAGGGCTGTGATGATGAGTCTGTGTGGCGGAGAGCCAGAAAATTGCATACTTCCAGCTCAAGGGAGTCAATTGAGACGAAATGCAGCGTGACTGTGTCGGCTCCCATCATCAACCACCACCATCACCTCTACTCTCACTCACCGTCCAATAATATCACAACAATCTGTGTCACTCCAGCCGAATGACATTCCATCAATATTTCAGCCCTCAAATCTATTCTTCCTTCATCATGACGTCCCGTCAGCCTCCTCATCCACATCTCTGCCCACGGCAGTTCAAGCCCAGCCCATTCTATACATTGCAGCTCACTCTAGTCCTCTTCGTGTCTAGAGCGCTCTTTCTCTCTTTCCCGATCCCGGTCCGGGTCCCGGTCTGAGTCCGGGTCCTGGTCCCGATCCCGGTCCCAATCCCGGGGAGCTGTAGCGGCCGTCAAGAGAAACCGTGACGACGACGAGAGTGCGAGTGGTTTTGAAAAAAAGTAAATAGCAACTCCAATTTGCACTTCATGTCCAAACTTGTTCATCATCTAACTTCTACTCTCACAAGTTGTAGTCCTGTCATGTCCTCATATGATACCTCCCTCTTTTCTCGTTCATCACTCAACTCTCACATAAATATTTATTATTTTTTCACTTGAGTGTCCCACTCTCCTTCCTCCATTCTACTCCATTCCTCCGCTTTTGACATTCAATCTTGTTGAGAGAGAGAGAGAAAAAGAAGAAAGAACCGCCATCAAACTTATTTTCAGCCCGGCCGTCTGCTTCCTCAACACGTGACCTTTCCTCTATTGAGTATTGACTCCTTCGTTCAACTTATATGGCTTTTGCTCATATTTTTTAATATTTCAATTTTTTTTGAACAAGCTCCACTTTCTGCCAACAAAAATCTACGAGAGCTCAGTGGTTGAACCTCATTTAAGGAAGGAAAGGCTCTACTATTTAAGTATTATTTTTTATTTTGTACAAAAGGTGATATATGATAGTTGAGACTTTGATTTAACTTTTTATCAATTTTATATACATACATACCTACCTACCTACCTACATATAATTGCGGTTTTCCTTTTTTTTTGTGTCACGTTAGTTATTCAAACGATTTTGTTTTTATCCTTTCCCCTTCACCTTTCCCATTTCCCCTTTGAAGATTATGATGCGAAAATCTGTCTCTCGCTCAACTTGGAACCAAACTGAAGGGGAACTCCACATGATTGTTATGACTTACACGAACAGTTCAAAAAACACAAAAAAATAATACAAATTATAAAACTGTTAATGCTAATACAAACTACAATACTGTAGTAATTTTGTGAACTTTTACGACTCCTTCCAGCTATAGTGAAGGACTCTTAAATAAATTGTGACAAAATTTAAGACAAATAATAATGGGAGAGAGTCCATTGCATGAGCAAGGGACACGCGTAGAATATATTATAGCTTTAGAACTATAGAGTCAGAGAATCTGCGATAAGACGACCAGAACCAAAACCAAAACTAAAATCAGAGTACATTATAATGCTGGAGCATTACAAAGAAAACAGAGCGAGGAAAAATGAAGAGAGGCAGAGAGAGAGAGAGAGACAAGAAAGTATTGGTGGAGATGGAGTGTGTCTCATAAAAAGTGAACATTAAAGTAAGTGTTAGTGCTAAAAATCCCACGTAGTCGTAATAGTCTAATGGTGGTTTGGTTTCGGGAAGAAGGAGAGAAGAGAAGACGCCCAGAGGAAAATAAATTCAAGTTCAGAGGCGATTTTCTAATAAGTTGTACAGCTGTGATGTGACTATTTTGACAATGTAGCAAAATCTCCAGGATGGAAGGAGGAAGGAGAGAGAGAGAGAGAAAGGGAAAGGGAAGGAAAGTCATGTCATAATGATTGTTTGTGTTGCCTATTGTGTCTATTCGGTCTCGTTCTTCGTCTTCGTCTTCTCCCACTATTCTACAGATACTTCTTCTCGTTCTGATTTCTTAATGTAATGCGATGTTCTCAGTAGGGATTTCCTTTCTTCTCTAGCTTTAATAGCACCAACGAGCTTATCAAATAAACAGCATCTGCTACTAAAAAGAACACATACAAAAGGAATCCACTCGTCATTGCCATATAATTGTATATGTGCTTGTGAGAGAAAATACACCAACATATATTATACCCAGAGCAAGGTAAGGAGATTGAAGGAAAAAAACGGGACAGTATTATAAGCTGCAGGACTAAATATAATCGGTCACCCTGTTAAAGGTTTGAGATTATTTCTCTCTTGTTTTTTTTTACAGTCACATGTTATTATTGTTATTATTATATAACTATATGCCATACAATATTATCTACTACTATCGACATCCACATCAAAAAACTGTTGTGCACGTACCTATAGGTACTTAATATCTTATAGAGATTATTAGTGCTCTGTACAAATTGTACTGTAGCTACATTATTGACATAGAACCCTAATTCCTTCCTTCAAATATCCCGAAGAAAAATGAGAAATGCCATTATTGTGCTAAATTGAGCGCAAAAAAAAATAGAGAGAGTGAGCTTAGCATATTATAATTACGGTAATAATTTATTGTAATTATATGCTGATGATGTAAAGAGCAGAAGTTGGTTCGCATATTAAAAGTGTAGGAGAAGTACTAATGTTGTGTTGAGGGGTGGCAAAAGCTTGGAATTACGGATAATCATCATGGTGTGCACTGCAGTGGTGGTAAAAGATTATTGTGAGCCCCGCACTTACCCTCTCGTCAGTCAAAACTATACATTTACATACATACAGACAATTATATTTTTCACACTCGGTGCTATATGTACGCAGATATTATAATAAAGGGCACAATGCAAAGTTTGAACATCATTTTGGATGAATTGGCGCAACCAATAAAACAATGTCAATCTCAACTCCGCGGACAGCATGTAGATTGAGTGTACAACAAAACTTTTTTAAACATTTACAATATATACCTATGCCTATAATTATTTATAAATATATATACAACTCTGTAATTCAAATTTTTCATTTTAGTAGGATGTAAGAAGAAAGATAAAGAATTTTTTTAATTGTATAATTTGATCTCCATAAATTCCACTCACTCAGAAACATAATAATAAATATATATTTGTATAGATTTAAGATGATATTATTATAATACACTCATGGGACGGTGCTTCAAATTCTCTAATGTTTTACATGAAAACTTCCATGATAGTGTACATATAATACTGATTATACTACTGACATTGTGATTGATTTACAGTTGAATGTGATATTATATTATTCATGGGATAAAGATTCTGTATAATTTGTTAATGTTT
>JAQFZE010004789.1:0-10879 GCA_034695245.1 Dicyrtomina saundersi | reverse complement strand
CACACACACACACACACACACACACATTTTATATACCTATATAAAAGATATTATTTTTTGATTTTTGACTTTGCATTTTTTGCTTGGTGCACATTGTGGAAATAGCTACATGTAGACACACGTGTTACTTTTAACTTAACGACGAAGAGACCCTTTGTACTTATGGTGAGCACATACCTAAACACTCAATAACTCAATAGTATAGTTTGGATTTGATTTTGATATCCATGAAATTACCATACGCTCCCTGTCCAAGTCCAACAATCAAGAAGTGAGAACATATTAATTATCTTTGAGGATTTTGACGACTGCGGATGCCAGACGCATATTTAGGTACAAAATCAGAGCTACTATTTGATTATTGTAAACTATTTGAGCTGTGACTGGGAGTGAGGCAGCAGAGGGAACGCGTGAGTCCGTTTACAATCTTTGGAACAGTATGATTTTAATTCTTTTATCTAGTATAGGTGCTGTATATAGGTACTAGAGCTGCGTGAGTTCAGGTTCAGACATGAATCTATCAGTATTTAATAGATATAGTAATATGCATGGAGATAATTGGAGATGTAATTTTATATAGAGTACCCACACTATGTATAGCTTGTATAAGTGCTTTTGTAATACAAGTGTAAACAATTGAAAGAAGGGCGTTCTCCATCTCTGACCGATTATATTATTATTTGACTCACAATCATCCTCCCCTATTACATACACCGCTAGTGTGCTGAGAAAAAAATGTTTAAAAGTCTCAAAAACTTTGTAATTTATAACAGGTTAATAATAGGAGGCTGTAGTATAAAGATTTGTATTTAGTTTATTTTTTGAGTTTTAGTTTAGCTTCAGAAATTACTTCCTAGGGAAATTATTTCTATCATATAGCGGGCTCACTTCACTCTCATATAATTAAATTATCCATTTAGCTCTATATCTTGTAACTAGAAGTTAGATCTATGAACGGAGTATTTTAGAGTGCCTTGCCTGCCTTGTAAAAAAGATATGGGGCATAGTGTATACATATAGGAGGTGTATCATAGTCTCCATCCACACATATATATATATGCCTTTTATTTAAAAGTCAAATTGTACGATGCGTTCTACGATGATATGCAATGGCTCGCTTTGGCTCTATATATCCTCAGTTCGCCTTTTCTCTCTCTCAGCGTATGACACGCTGGACTGATTTTTTCTCTTGACTGCAACTGCCGTAGCATTTTTTTTCCTTCATCGTCCAGTACATAATATGTTTGCTGAGAGAGAAGTTGAAGTAGAGTTACGTTACGAGTTTACGAGTGCGACTTACTACAATTAGTGTGCATAATTATACGTAGGCGCATATCCATTATACTTGAGACTATACACACGTTTTGCTTCAGCCACCCCTTCCTCCTCTCGCAACAGCACTATAACTTTTCAATTTATGTTTCTCCAAGTATTTAATTTTGATGAGGAGCGATGAAAGCAAGGTTTCTCGCCATATAGTTGAGGCAGACAAGCACCCAAATAGTAGTAATAGTCGTCGTTAGATTAACAACTCAATACCAAAACTATACGAAATTTATCCTCATGGACATGATGGCTGATACAATGTATTATTATGAACCTATTTAAAAGGGAATGGAGGGAAATCCTGATATCTATTCATGTATGTAGGAAGAGCACATTGCATTGGTGTAACGGAAGGAAGTTGGGCCGAGAAGATACCAGTAGCAAACTACGAGCATGTGCCAGCAGTGCCTGTACTAACTACTAAACTACTGAATTCAGGTCTACCTACACGCATTCATTTACCATCTGTAGGTTTCCACAGAAAGGGACTCGTACTTCTCCAAGACAAACAATATAGACAGGGGAAAAAAACCTTCCCGTTTTCCTCTCAATAATACAGACAGGCTGAAATAGTGAAATCCCTATTATTATTCCCTCTAATATTACTTAGGTGGATGTTTTATTTATTTTTATTGATGCACCTTCCAGCCATCGTTTCTTCTATAACTTGAGTTTCGAGTTACAGAGCACACGGCCAACGTAAACGTAGCCGTAGCATCGCATCATCCGTATGTTCTCCATTTTTGTCTCTGTGTTTATGTTCCGCTGCAGGATCAACTCTCTCAAAACTCGAACATGATATATCTACTACTATGTTATATAAAAGAAGACGGGGTCGGCTTCGGTTTCGGCTTCGGTTTCGGTCTCAGTCTCGGTCGTCAGTTGTCATTTTGAGCGCGGTTGCTCTGGGAGCTTGAGTTGCTCCTCTCGCTTCTCCGATTTCTTTTTGCCGACTTCTTGCTCCTTATTTGATATCTTTAGCCCTGGTGGTGCTCCTCTCTTTATCTCCATTCTCCATGGTCAATGTTCAGTCTCCGTCCCCGAGTCCTCCTCAACATTCTTCGATCTAAAGACGACGCTCAGAGTTCAGAGTTGTTTACGAACATTGAAGGCTGCGAAGGAGAATAATTCAACATTCGACATATTACTTCAACATGAGTGTCCATATTATTATAGTATACAGTCTTCCAGGAGTTTCTTCTTAAGAACAACAATCATTTATTTTATCCGTATGCGTCAACATGCACCTCTCTACTTACATTCTCAGCCCTCCCATCAAATCAAATAAACGGAGCCATAGGAGAATAACCATATATAACATGCCCATGGATTTTGTACATAATCAAATATATTAAATAATCTCTGTCTGACTCAAGGAGTCGCATATACTAACTATATGTATTTACATAATTATACCTCTAGATATATTATTATAGCATCATAGATTATATTAATATGGAATGGATATTTACTTTATTAGGTGGAAGGTAGGTTTTGTGCCTCTATGCCCTCTATTAACGTTTACACGCATGAAAAGTACCTATGCATAATTGTATATTTCCATCCAGTTTACTTACTATTTTATTCTTATTACCTACTTTATTTAAGGAAACCTCTTCAAAACGGTCTTGTTATTTTCTTGGAAATACTGTACATAGATTCCTATGCCGGGAATAAGAATTTAGTTGACATGAATTTTGAAAGTTCAATTCTGTCGGCGGCACCACCAACAGCACGGCATAATATATAATTATATATAGAAAATCAAAGTGTTGCATGTTGTGCAAATTTTGGCTTGCGATGTTTTGAGAGCAGTTTACAATTATGCGAATACGAATACGACCATTGTCATCATCTTTAGGCTGAGGCCCATAATAATGCTCGCTGATTTGTATGGCAAAATGGTTAGTTGAGTTGTCGTCGTCGTTGTCGGTTCTCTGGCTGCTGCCATGACGAAGAGTTTAATGAAGGAAAACGATGCGAGAGAATGTTTATAGGAGCAAGTGATTGCACGGTGCAGGATGAAAATGAAATGTAATGCGCTATTGAGAGGAAAGATTTAATAATGCATAATACACATATTATAATGGTATAATAGGATTTTATGCTTTGCGAGACACGGCAGACGACGATGGAGGTTGAAGTATATAGGGGCTGCTGCTTTAAAAAAAAATTAGCAAATATATTAACATTAGAAGGTCGCATTTTAGAAGATGGGAATAAATATATATGGGGACGAAAATAATGTCTCTTTCCGATTTATTGCTCGAGAACATTTCTATTGAGAGCTCTGCATGATGCATTGGATTATTATTTTAGGTCTAGGTGCAGAGGAGTACATATATAGGGACTACGTATGTAATTATATAATGTCGCACAATCTCATAATAGGTCAAAAATATTATGAATGGTTATTGTTGTACCCAAATGAAATTACTTTAAATAGTGCTTGCGTTCTGTTTGCCTTTGTTTTTTTTTGTGCGCTCTTACTTAATAAGACCTATAAGAGTTACATGATTGTTACTATTGAATAAGAAGCTTGATAGTATTATTAACTTGATAGAAGAAGGTATAAGTTCATTCAAAATAATATTTTATATATTTTTTTTAATGCGTTTGCTTTTAAATTAAATTTAAAAAAACCAAATTCAGTATATTAAGGGATTTGCAATTTCCCGCGTCGTTGGTGTCAGTTCTGCTATTGCTATTATTATGCAGTTCAAAAATACAATAGTTGGATTTAACTTTTGTTTTTTAAAGTTTAAAGTGAACTGCATTTTATTTTGTATTTTTTACTATATGGCATGAATTGCATGTCAAAGTCAAATCAGTAAAAAAAATTGGAAAAAGAAGGAGCTGTTTCTTCTCATAAGTCAGCACTGACTTTTGAGACCATTACTATACTCACCTATATGTAGTTATTTTTGAATTGTATTTTTTTTTAATTTGTAATGTAAATGCAGATTAAAATTAATTAATGTGGTTCCTTATTATGTTTGTTTTTTGTTAACTTTGACTTTTGTCCAGTTGATGATTTTTCCTCTTCTATTGTTTTTGTTTTCAGTTTGGATGAGACATCGCTTGAAACTCTGGTCTTTCCCCTCCCCTCTCATGTGGGACGTGTGATTTTGTTCAAATCTCTTGTCTTGTTACCTGTTCACACTCATTATTTTATCCCTCAATCTTAGTTTTTGTTGTTCAACATAATAATATATAATAATAATTTATTATTATTTTGTTAGATAAATATATTTTTTTTTGAGAACGTGTAGTCTTTGCCTTGCCTGGTTTTATTTTACATGGATGTGACCAATTCTCAGGTACTGTATATTTGATTGTGATTACCTACATTATACATTTTTTTTATCTTATATTATTAATCTTTAATTAATTTTACACTAAATGTCACTGACTAATTGTGCATACTTTTGAATATTGCTTTGTAAATATTATTACCATTTTTGCCAAATTATTTAATGAATGAAGAAGGAAACAAATATTTGAATAATAATGTTACATTTTATTTGCATTGTTTACTTTGCAATTATGTGCGTGCTTTAGTTTTGTTTACAAATGCTAATGCTTGAGGAATTCAATTACCAGTATACTTCCCCCAAGTATTTATGTTGATTATATTATATAGAGTTCCTATATACTGTGTCTGTAAAATATTTGCGTTCAAAGTCGGAATTTCGTAATTATGTCTTTATATATAATTTGGATTGGAATGTGAATGTTAAAACGTGCGTGCTATCCCTGGGATTGCCTGGCTAATAGGGCACACAGTTATTTTTTTTGGTACCTTTTATTTGTTTTTTTGAATGTAGTATAAAATGTGCAATGTGATATTTCAAAACGTGATTGTTTGACGTTGTAATATAAACTGGCCAAGTTCTTATATTAGTTTTATGGTACAGGAAATTAGTTTATGTTGTGAGTAGGTATATACACTTGTAGTTTTTTTTAGAGTATAAGAATGTCGGAAGTTATTTGAGATTGAAGTTTATTTTTAGTTGTTTTATTTTTATGTATGTATACTGAGTGTGAGTATGGAGCACTTTCTGTTTTATGAATTTTTTTTATCAGTCCATTTTATTGTCTTTCTCTATGAAATCCCACAGGAAGGAAATAATGTAACATAGGGATGTAGTATGTAGAGTTTACAGTCTCCAATTTGTTGTGTACATTAATTAGTATTTTGTACAACTTCCACTACGATATAGCACTGATAGAATCAGTTGGCACGGAGCACAATGGGAAATCATATTTTAGGAAAACATTGATAAAAAATACAGATTGCATTACGTTATACATTGCGTTAAAAACTCGGTCTGTCTATAATCTGAATTGACTATAGTGAGAAATGATCTGTTCACTTTGACATGTGTATTGGAATTTTAAAATGTATTGGGAAATGATAAAAATAAAAATGTACTTACTATATGTAATAATTTTTACTCAACATGTATATACATTTAGCACTTTGTTAATTCCAATCCAAGTTAATTACTTTACTGCAAAGTGTGAAGTCATATTCAATTTAGAAAGCCTTTTTTTGCCTCTGTAATTTAAAAAATAAGTTAGTTATATTATAATATATTGGTAATAGAATATTATAGTTTCCATTTAATTTGGACATTTTTATTTTTCAGTGGAATTCTTGGATATTGAAAGATTTGATTTTTGACTTTGTGTGTGTGATTTTGAATTGTAAATAGTTGGGATTCCGTGGAGTACGGACATCAAAATTTCGTCATGTTTTCGGTCAGCCAGCTCGGAAAGAACTGTGCTACGATAACATTAAAATCACCAAAAATGCACACGACTGTAACTTCTGTTCCTGTAACCCTAAATTCTTGGCAATTGTCACCGAGGTGGCTGGCGGTGGATCCTTTCTTGTCTTGCCATTGGAGAAGGTACAGAAAATAGTATGATTTATAATTTAGTAGATTAAAATAAAATTGATTTTTGGATTGTGACAGTTTCTCGTTCGTGATAGGGCTACATTACATTTGAACGAAAAATGAGAAAACGGAGAAAAAAAGACTAGCACGAGAACTATATAAGTTCATGATAGTCGTCTCATTTTATATTATATAATTGTATATGCTATGCCTCTTCCCAGTTTTGTTATTTGTTTCCTCCACCAGATATACATGTATGTTTGTCGAGGCAAAAGTATAAATAATCGAAATTACTGTGCCGGTTCTACATACACTAAAATATTCAGACGTCAGAGTGTATATATATATGTCAGTGCATTATAGTGTATGGTAGATGGGGAATGTAACATATGACATTCTATGTGACTTCGATTTGTTTACGTAGATTGTAGATTTTAAAACCCATCCGAATCGATGGAGCATATGTACTGCTAATAAGTGAGGCACTGATACTGATCTGTTGAATAGAGAGATGTTAATTGGAGGGGTGTTGATGGGTTTAGGTTGGACGTATTGAGTACCACAATGCATCGAAGGTGACGGGACATGCGGGACCAGTTCTGGACGTCAAGTGGAACCCCTTCAATGACAATATAATAGCATCTAGTTCAGAAGATGCGACTGTCAAGGTATGGTACATCCCGGACGGTGGCTTACAGGGCAATCTGACTGAATGGCTAGTTGACTTGACGGGGCATAAACGTCGAGTCGGCTTCATTGAGTGGCATCCCACTGCAGAAAACATCCTTGCTAGCGTTGGATTCGATTATATGGTTAGTTGAGCTTACATTTATATACGTTGGCTGGGGGTATACAAAATCCCACAGCGACTCAACTTTACGTCTATTTTATGGTTTCGGGTATTGTTCTTCTATCAGTATGGTCAATGGTAATTATCTATATATGTGTATTGTAAGGAAACGCATGAAATATTTGTTATTAATACTTAAAATGGATGGATACGGAAATGATGAAAAAAAGGTACATTTAAAATGCAAAGAAAAGTTTGGGAAATGAATTTTGGATTATAATATGCGTCTAGAATGTAGCTTTACATTGTGTGGTCGTTGTTGTATTTAGGTCGTGATATGGCACGTGAACAAAGCGGAAATTGTGAATGTGATCGACTGTCACACGGACATAATTTACAGTATATCTTTTAACCGAGATGGATCTCTTCTGGCAACCACAAGCAAAGACAAGAAGTTAAGATTAATCGATCCTCGTTCAGGGAAAGTTGTCAATGTACGTGTACACTATAGCCAATACATTTTTTGAACTTTTGTTTTTAAATATTTACAAGTGACGTTTCTATTTTTCTCTATTTATACACTTCTGGTTCTGGTCTGAGGCTGTGACCGTGGTTTATTCGTATATATTTGGAGAGTGGGGGGAGGGGGTTGAGTCTCAGTCTCGGTCTCGGTCAATAATTAATAATGACACGATGTCGTGATTTTGTAGGAAAATCATTGTCATTCCGGAACAAAAGCAACGAAAGTTGTGTTCTTAGGAGATACAGGACGACTTATTACGACAGGGTTCTCACGTTACTCCGATCGACAATTTGCTGTATGGGACCAAAGAAACTTGAGCAAGCCATTGACGCTGGTAGAGATTGACTCCTCATCTGGCATTCTGTTCCCATTTTATGACCACGACACTCGAGTGCTTTACCTGGCGGGGAAAGGAGATGGAAACATACGATATTACGAAATTGTTGACCAACAACCCTGGGCTCACTACCTCAACCAGTTTCTGTCCGGATTCCCTCAGGTGAGCCCGTCACTGCTGAGTAGAGTGGCTCTGGGACTTTATCCAGACTGTCCTATTCTCTCTCACGTCCACACTTATTTTCCATTTGATTATTTTCTTCCCATTATTATTCTTCACTTGACTTGACGTCGACGTCCTCACTGTATACATACTGATATAATATTGGCGTGTACTTATTTTAGAGAGGTCTTGGCTGGATGCCGAAGAGGGGATGTGAAGTTTTGCGGTGCGAAGTTGCTAGATTTTACAAACTTCATGCTATTAAAGGACTGTGTGAGCCGATCTCTATGATTGTACCAAGAAAAGTAAGTTAAATTTGTATCCAAAGTCCAAACAAGCTCCTTGTTCAACTCCTTATGTTTATTATGAAAATAAATTGAATGTCTATATAGAGATGCTGTACAAATTTAGACGACTAAATCATTTGTTTATTTTTCTCTCCTTACACTTGCAGAGTGATCAGTTCCAAGACGACATTTTCCCAGATACTGCAGCCCCAACTCCCGCCATGTCCGCTCATGAATGGATCAATGGAATGAACAAGCCACCCGTCTTGATTTCCTTGAAAACGGGTAATTATAGAAAATTAAGTGTGTATGCTTGTACGCTCTGTAGTTAATAGATTTCATGAGACACACGCCGTGTATGCACATATTTGTCATGTAATAATATAATGATCTTCGATGAAATGTTTATATGCGTCTGTCTGTCATCCACACAGGCGTCATTGTCAAAACCCACAAACCAGTGTTGTCGAAGCCGATTGAGTACAGTGGTGGAACTCTTGACAGAAATAATGAGAAAAAATTTGCTTTTCTCTCTCATGAAACCGTTCCTGACTACAGAACAATGGAGGTGAGTGAAGGCTGACCCATCTCTTTGTAACTTCCTCATTTTACAGCATTTGAGAAAGGAGTTGTTGTGGGGAGGATGATATAATCAGTATTTCATCTCACACAAATACATAATTATAGTTCATATTTTTGAAAAAATGATTCCCCATGCGTAAATTTTTGCATACCAATTACCGATTTACCAAATAGAACGGATACTGACATTTTATTATTCGGGAAAAATGACGTGATATTTATATTGGACGAAGTTGGTCAGAGCGATGACAAATTTTGAACAGAATTTCGTTAAGAAATATTTTATTTTTCTTCAAATTTACTCTGTGCTGATGCCTACAATGCTTGAAAGCGCCGTGTCAGCATGGCTTAAAACTTACTAATGCATTATCTATTCTAATCTAAAGGCATTACAATAGCTAATTTCTCATTCAGATTTACCTCTACGTGCTTTCCTCGAAAAGGCATGAGTAATAATTATTGGAAACATTATCTAATGTCCGCCAGTTTGTGTTTTAAAAATAATTTCCAATCTATATTATAATCCATGGGAATTTTAATATTTCCTTTCGCATGCTGATCGTTCTCTATTTTCCGGATGCATGTCTTAATTTGTAATATTGTAACTGTTTTCAACTGTTGCTACATGCTTTGTTCTATTTCTTGTTATGTTTTTTATTTTATTTTCTGAGTTGCTCCTTAATTGTGTTGTGCTTAGGATGACTACGGTGCTGTGGACGGGGAAGGAAGTGACAGTGGACCCAGTTCAATTGATTATGATGGCTACGACAATTACGGATATGACTGTGACTACTGCGATGTTGAGCCTGACTTAAACTGTATGGACAAAGATGCTTTTGACGGCTACGACAGTGGTGTTCATACTGACCTAAGCATTGGGACTGTTGCACACCCCTCGCCCCCTCCTACCTCTTCTTCCCGTTCTGCTTCCTCTAAAATCCAGGAACTCATTAATTCTCTTCAACAAGAGGCAAACAAATATGTGACGGTATTCTTCCGCAGAATTATTACCTTTCATTCAATCTCCGCTGCCCATAACGTCAAACACACATTTCCCTTGGTAGACTATCTAAGTAGTGTATAGCTAATAATATTCCTGTAGCAGAAGCAAAGCATTGTAGTTTTCCTTCCGCATCTCCTTTTCTTTTTATTAGTAGCCTGTGACTGTGGCTAATTGTTCAGCTATAAGGCTAAGGTTTGAAAGTGACTGTAATCGAATTAGCCACACTGCAGTGTATGTAAATTATGGCTGAGAAGTAGGAAGTATTGACTTACCTTTTACTATTTAACTAAAGGTTACAGATTGCTTCCGACATTTTATTTTGCAATTTGGATTTAAGGTTGTGCCGTTTAATACATAATGATACGCTTTTAGTGGGTTACTACATAATATATTTAAATTTAGCTGCCACTAACTGTACTGTGCTATAGTTATATAGTTTCTTCCCAATTTCTTTCCGCTTGACAACCTTAAAATATTATATTTAAAGTAAAGCTTCAAACGTTCGGGACTATGGACGGGACGACGGTTTTTGAACGCAGAGTATTTTCTTCGTATGGCTTCATTGAGTATCGTGTGGGCTATAGCTAATAATATTGGACGCTTTTGTATACATGAATAATTTTTTGATCTTGGAATAAGGACTATAGGACATGACCATGGTTCAAAAAGTGTTCAGACTGAGCTTTAAGTACTAACGTGCTGCTCTTTGGATAGCCAAAAATATTCCTATATGCATTCCGCCCCTTGTCAAAGCTTTAGCTCCCACTACTAGTAGCTGCGATTTTCTTTAATTTAAACGTTATTCTACTTGTAAATGTATTATACCGTCACGTATATTTCTGTAGAGTAGAGTAATAGATACCGTATGCTTTGAGATACTGAAATTCAAAAAACAAAATCGCTCAAAAAGTAGTTTTTTACGGTACGCGTACGGTGTGAATTAGAAGCTGTAAATAGTTACACAA
>JAQFZE010004788.1:0-10880 GCA_034695245.1 Dicyrtomina saundersi | reverse complement strand
CATGCAAGAGATTATGTAGTTTCTGCATATGTTAAGGTAATAAAGTCATTTACAGCTTTAAATCCATACGTGACTAAATACAAGTTTCTTGAGTGTCTCGTTTTCTGGAAATTAGTGTAAAAAAATGTTGATGTTCTCTACGAGTCTTTTCAGGGGATAAAAGTTAGCGGTATATTTAAATACCTGTTAGATATCAGTTCCAGATTTGCAGAAGAGTATATACGTTTCTAATGAGTTTTACAAAGTTCTATTTAAAACGAAATATGATTCAATAGCTAGTAATACGAAAGATGAGACTGCTGAACCGCTCCCTTTGGGAGATTCTTTAATATCCGCAGCGTTCTACTGTTTCTTCATTAGTTCTGGCTTTGGGTTCTTTGCATTTATTATTGACAATGTTCGTTCGCGTAATCTATTGCAGAAATGTGGGCAACATTTGTTGATTCTATTCTTCAAGATATCTTGGTACATACTGTATTAGTATTCTTGATTGCCAAATTTGTAAATAACAAAATGTTGTATGGGGTGAGGCCAAATCGACAACATGAATAAATTTGTATTATTATTACATACTATAAGTACATACTATATAAGTTACATACTATATATATTAGTTGTATAATTTTAAATGTAAGAAAATTATAAATTGTTGTATCAAAAAATTAATAAATCCTAATTAATCTTTAGCTAAGTCGATGTGATAAATAGCTTAAATTTTTGTGTTAAAATGACTTAACTTTACCACTCAAACAAGTGGGTTGTCGGCACTGTAGCAAACTGTAAGCATAGTTTTACATTTAGAAATTAATTAATATTTTTCCAAAATGTAATTAGTATTATTTTAGCACGCTACAGTATTTGGCTTCCTACCATTTCTACTCTGTCTTGCGAATCCCAAGTCAGCTAAAATGTTGGGCTTGAACTCCATAAAGAGTATTGCTTGCGGCGGGATTGTGATTTTACCCAGTTACATTGCCACAATAAATTTTATACCGGGCATTTCTGCAAGTGTTGTGACTGTGAGTGATTATTTTATTCGTAAAATGTTTATTTGATTTTCTAATTTCTATAGATAGGTACATGTATAGATGTTTCTTTTCCAATTTTGGATTTAATTTGTCTAATTTATAAAATCTCAAAATAGCTACACCATGACAGAATGTGGGGCGTTGGTGACCTCCAAGAACGGTGATCCAATTTTTGGGCAACTTCCAGGCACACAGATCATTTCAGGTAAAAGATGCCATAATAAAACGTAAAATTGTTTTCAATAATATTATTTTATACTTTTCATCGTTGACAGATTTACCGCCTCTTAGCACAGGAAAATTAGTTGGCTACTACAATAACCCTGAGCCCTGAGGTAACTTGTGTGTCAACCCTCCTCACAAGTAATAGGCATGCTTACATTATTATCTATAACGGACCGTACATAAATGATGTCATGTGTAAGGTCACCGAATATATTACGATATTGATGACTTTCTATGATATAAATCTAAAAAATGGTTAGGCAAAGGGATCATATGGGGTCAAATATGGATCAAATTAAAATATTTTGATCACATCATTTGTGGATCACCCCTTATAGTATTTTAATGTGATAAATACTTAATTTGGATTTTTTGCATTTATTATTGACAATGTTCTTTCGCGTAATCTTTAGCAAAAGTGTATACAATATGTGTTTCTCCTTTTTTGCAAAATATTTTAGTACATAATTCATTTTTTACACAAATGCTAAGTTGGACAATTATTCATCGTTGAATATACAATATTAGTTATAAATCACAACTTAAATCTTTAGCGTAATTGGTGTAAGGTTTTTTTTATTTAATTGTTCACATTATTTAATTCAAATTCGTGGGATAAGATCTTATCAGCTTACATAAATAAAATGTTTACACGCTTTGTGAAGGTTTTTAGAAAATCCTGGAAGGTTTGATTGAGTAATAAACAAATAATGACGAATTGGCAATCGTTGTCTCAGCCTTGATTTACATTCTTGTTGTGGTCTCGAGTTCTTCAGACACATCGTCGACTTCAGGCTCATCGTCATTTAGATTTTGAGTATGAACCTCAATTTTGACTCTACGACATAGTCGTGTTCCGTTAGGTAAATTCTCACATTCGTAATAAGCATTTCTCACTTTACGATTTGCTGGCCAAAACCTTGGACTTGACGTCGAGGGGGTTGCAAACAAAACTACAACACTGCAAGTTACGTAAAGTAATGGCAGAACCAGAGAAATGCGAGCCATGATTTGGGGATGAAGTGATCTTACAGTGTTTTTAGTGTCGCTAATCTTTCTGTTCTTTCGTTTAAATAGAGGGTCCAGTAATAATTCTACTTGTGTTGTACTCCGTGACTATTATATAGACCTGTAAAAAAATAAATTTGTAAAACTTATATAGTATATATAGGCAAATTAATTTTATTAGTAATCACATAAAGTGGCTTGCAATTTAATTATCATTTTAAAAGCCGTCAAAACACAGAATAAAAAAATATGCTAATTCATAATTCCTTCAAAAAGGAAGTTACATGTTTTTTGAGGGGGAGAAAAGCAACAAGTAATTTGTTTTAAACTTTTTTCCAAACTTCCTCAATAATTCGATACTAACACTTATAATTTATGAATAACCTAATTAATGTTACTGGATCGAATGCGATGACATAACCTGATTTATCGACGTTGAATTTTATCTTGCCTAAATTCCATGCCCTTTAGTTGTGTATGATTTATTTAGTATATTAAACTAATAATATAATAATTTATTACCTGTAATTTTTTGTCTGTAAATTGTTGCTTCAGCTTTGTAGCAACGATGCCATCAACTCCAACGGATCCTGTTACCTCCACTAGCAGTTTTGAATTGAGCAAAAGAATTAGCTGGTAGTTACTTTTACTATTGAAAAAATTCGACAAGCCTTTTCTCTTGTACCTGCTACTCTGTCTGTAAATAACGTACCATCACTAAGATTGCCTGTTTCCAAGCAATCGTGCAGTTGTGCATTTCGCATTTTTAATTTGAATTCAGGATTAAATTGCATATTCTTTCATTATGCATTTTGTTGGTAGCGAGTCTGATATAAAAAATAAATTCAATGGAATTTGGTATCAAGTTTTACTGAGAGTGGTAAGTTCAACTTTTGACTTCCTCAATTGGTATTTTCACACACTAATATTCTATTTGCAAACTTGTTTCATCAGTCTGTGCCTACACGTAAACTTCGCTTCAAATTCAGTAGGGCAACCAAGTTAGTGAATATAAACCTGTTTTATTGTAAAGCGTATTATTGCATGTATTTTATGTGTTTTGAAAAAATACAACAAATAAAGTACACGATTTATTACTTGAATTTCTGCAAAACAATTTAAACGTATTTAATCCATGTTATGGTCATATAACAAACTCCAGCAGTACTTGTAGCTTGTAACTTGCATAATAGTACGTATTTCTGCATTTCCTATTTTGCCTATTAAAATGAATTGCGTATGCATGCCATAGCATTCTATGAAGCTATAGACTATGTAAACGCATTGATATTGTAAAGTAGCTAATGGAATTAAAATAGGGTTGCTACAATTTACTATTCAAGGTAGGGACAAAAAATAGACAAAATATATACAAGTTATGATATTAAAAATTTGTGTCAAGACGAAATGAAACATGTCAAAATGTTTAATTGTTTATAGTATTCGTGAATAGGTGTAAACAATAAATGGGATCGCTGTAAATTTGTATAGCGTATAAAACCATGGGACGTTAAAAAAATTAGTTACTTTTTACAATCTTTTTTTGAGACTGCGGCAAATATTTTTTCATTGAACACAAAAAGGTATATGTAGATTTTTTCAGCAAAATTGGTCACGTCAATCAATGCAAATTTTACAGGAATAACGAATAATGAATAAATGGTAACAGGATTATCTTTCTAAACTCCATTTAAAAAAATAGAGCTATCCTGTTTTGCCAAACAACTCTTCTTATTCCTTGGAATTCTCTTTCCTAAATTACCGTGTATTGTTTATTTGTACGTTTCTATTTATATCAAGTCACAGGTTCAAAACTCCCTCATTCCTAGTATCTGATGCACATCCTCATTTTTACCTGTACTCGGCTTTCAAACCTGTACTGAGAAAGGTAAGTCGAGTCTTAAACAAACCACACACTTCATGCAGTGCTGCTAAAAATATTTTGAATACACAGTAAAAGTGGTAGTCTGTGTTTTTACGGTCTTTTACGTCAAACTTTTCAGTAATCATAAACCAAACTGGACTAAAAATATTTCAAACCATAATATTCTTCACTTCACTCCAGGAGGCCAAGGCCAAGCCCAACGTAGGGTGCCCTATATAGTTATTGTTTTGCGCTTTTAACATTTGTATTGGAGGTGAAGGTGTCTGTTTACAAGGGATCAACATTCAGGGTGTTTGGGGGCGGGAGGTTAGTGTTGGTGGGGAGGGGCACTGAGTAAAATGGAAGTTCCAAGTCGACAGGTTGTCTGCTGCAAGGCGAGAACGTGGTGTTTCGTCATCGGATATTTGACACTTGTACCAAAAATTATTAGGATAATTTTTAATGAAAGTATTTTTTTTAAATTTTAGCACTTTCATTCATTAACTTCCTTTGATTTACTTTTATCCAGATTGGTTCTTGTTTTCCTCTCGCAATCGGTATAAGTGGACTGTCGAGCAAACCCGAAGGAAAGATCCCTTTTTTACCTACCTCTGCAAAAACGGACAGTGAGTGCGGGAATGAATTTACAAAGTAAATAGTTAATTAATTAAAATAAAACAAAATAAAGAATCAAAAATGATAAATTCTTGGGTGATAGTTTCTACGAGGAAGACGGGTGAGTTGACGTGGAGAGTTTCGTGTCTAGTAACGGGAATCTTCGGATTCCTCATGGGCGCTTTCCTTTGTGCAGGAGTTCACCTGGTGATTGGATTAATGAATTAATAAATTACCTAATTATTTAATAAATCAATAATTAGCTTAATTAAATAATATTTTATTTTATGACCTATCTTTCTTCGTAGAGAATAAAAGTGTACCTTAGGATTTGGATGGGAATGGAGCTCCTCGCACTTCTTGTCATTGGCTTTGTCTCCTTCGTAGGAATTGTGGCTGGTTTTAAGACGAATCCAATTCCCACGTTTTTCCTTCTCCCGTTTCTCACACTTGTTCTTGTCATCACCTTTTTTCCACTCTGGGTCGTCAAATATCATTGGGACGAATTACGGACATGAGCAGCTACAGTCTAGATGCATACATGATATGGATTTAGTGATGGGTCTAGACATATTTTCAGGGGTAGGCAATATACAATATACATACTGTAAGTGAAGAATCAAAATGTTTTAAATCTAGTTTAAGCTGGAATTAAAATAATTTATGTCAAAAGTAAACCAAATAAATGAAATACATAGCTGTGTCAAATGTGTGTTACGATTTTTTGGAAAGTGTAAAATGTTTTATTTAAAACTTCTTTGAATGTGGTAAGTGTCTTTTTACATGTTTTTGAAAAGGGCTTAGCATTCGTTTCAGACGTCCTTTACCTTTATACATAATTTAGCGGATTTTTCACCGCTTTGAAATATTTGACCGATTTCAACGTGTGATATATCATTCGAAAGGTAATAACGAGTAGATTCGAAATAACGGAAAATGGACCAGTTTATCGACAACTGTTTGGAATTTCTTTTGTAGAAACCGTTACTTTTTTTTTAAATTGCGTATAAAAATTGTTGTATGTGTCAGAGGCCTAGAACAATAATACAGTCTTCTTAGTTTTTAAAGGGCTTTGAAATAATATATCATTTGTTGCTATAGGGTAATATTGAAAAATAACTATTTAAGTTTGTTAACTACAATTCCCAACTTATCACGATCGGCGCTGGCAGTGATTTAATTAGATTCACGTATTTATTTCGGTTTGAATGGAATATCACTTATGTGTCCTCCCATTAAGTGACATGTCTAAATTTTGGTTTTAAGATTTGGCGGGAAATGAAAATAAAAAGTTCTTTTTAAAATCTAAACATCGTCCGACGGCGTTTTTGCTTGAAGAATATTTTATTAAGATTTAAAAGTCTGCATTAAAATCGCCACAACTAACTCTTTCACGACTACCTTGCCTTAATATATACAAGCTGTAGATTGACTGTTAAGATTTGCCAGCAAATTTAAACTGTTTAATTGTACTGTTAAGGCTATATGTCTTTTAAGATATGCATGTTTTAAGGTATTGTTCACCCACATGTTTTTGATATTTTCAAAGTATTCCATGTAGATGTTTTTGGAAGGGGCATAATTTTCGATTTAAATGTATTTTTAAAGGTGCAAAATGTATTATTTGCATATATTTTGAAAGGTGCAAATTATTTGTTTAACAAGTTATTCATTACTGTTCTTTATCACATGGAAAATATTCTTTGAAAGTAAATTCATAAAAAATATGTACGTTTAGTAACAACAATTTTATTATTGCATTCTACGACTGGATAGTGAAAAGTTTTGTTAAACCAAATTATGAAAGTACGATGTAGGTAGATATGTACGTACCTAGATTAATAAATAATACAAATAGTCAACTACCTAAGTAGCAATCTATTTAGTAGATACACAGGGCTTCGAATATTCTGCAATAATTAATTCGACGCAAAATATAGTTTATTATCAACCCTATTACAAACTTTGCCATTGTAATAACAATTATTATTACCTTTAAAAATTATTCCACTTGCATTTCTTTGAAAAGTGCAAAATATTCTATTTATTTGTTTTTAAAAACTGCAAAATATTATAATTTTTCATGTTTTTGAAAAGTGCAAAATATTTTATTTACATGCTTTTAAAAAGTGTAAATTATTCTATTTGCACGTTTTTGAAAAGTTCAAAATATTCTATATACATGCTTTTGAATAGTGCAAAATATTCCAAAGCATTGCAAAAATATTGCTGATTATTGGTAAATTTAAATTTAAGTACTAAGTAATGGTATAAGGTAAACCGTATGCTAAAAAAACTTGAATTTACAGACAATAGTACGGAACCTACCAACTTTAACATTAAACAGGGTCGGTTTCAATTTATGAAGTACCTATGTTACATCACATCACACAAGTCATGCTTGGACACATGCATAAACAAACGTGTCTGCAATTTTCTATTAATACTTTTTTTTCATAATTTAGCGCACTCAGCCTATTTCCTCACATTCCCAAAGCCTATGCGTTTCTACTATACTAATCAGTACTAATTTCAACATCAGTGTAGCAAGATCATATACTTTTAGTTTCACGGATTTTAAGGAGTCTTAAACAGTACAAAAAAAAAGATGGAAAGTCGACAAGTTTGCTGCTGTGGGGCGAGAATTTGGTGTCTAGTCATCGGATATTTAACACTTGTAATCGCAAGCTCTACTTTTATTATAAAAATATTTTGTACACCCTTTTAAAAAATTATCTTGCTTATACGGTAGACGTAGACCTGCATGCATTTTGTACAATCAGGTAATCTTTGGCAATTACACAGGTAAAGCAATTAAGTGCAGAATATTTCCTTCAATTAGTGTTGAAAACGTGGATTTCGTATTTTTTTTTCAGATCGTTTTCTCAGTACGAATTGTGGGCTGCCTTTCTGGACTACTTGAACTTTCAAATGGAATAGGACCGGAAAGAGCAGGAGAAGTGGAACTACAGAGCAACTTCAGTTCTATTTACGGGACAGGGGACAGTATAGCAAGTGAGTTGAAAAAAAAACAAATAACTATGGTGACGAACTAAATTTAAATTTAAATTAAAACTCATAATGTCAATTTGAGCGCTAATTCTATGTATGTTTGGAATTTGTGAAAAGTTTACTTGGAAAGGATAGCGTTTCAATCTGTGATTGTTTCCACTGTAGTGTCACTCTACGAAATCATTCATGGCGCCATTCTTTGTGTTGGGGTTCACTTGGTGATTTGTCTTAATTATTTTTATTATATAATTGGGTATAGAGTGTTATGATAATATTTATGCTTCGTGTTTTTCTTAAATTGTGTTAATTTCCGGTACAGGAAAAGAGAATATACCTCACTATTTGGTTGGTCATGGAGATCCCACTCATTCTCTACGCCGGCATCTTCTTGCTCTTGGGGATGGTGGCGTCAGTCTTGGCTGTTTTTGCTTTAGCTCCTATTTACCTACTCCTACTTCTCCCGGTCTTGGCTTTTCTTTGTTTTCTTCTCGTGTTTCACCCGTGGGTTGTCAAAATCCATTGGAACGAATTGAAAGTTTAGCAATTAATATTATGTTTGTAAAATTTAAAATTCAATGAACATTTTACGAAATAAAAAATTAATGCTGCCTCATTTAACAATAATTTGCTACAAAAGTTTGTTTATTTATTCTCACACTAAAGTCAAGGGTACTATGTCACCAAAGTAAAATGTTTGTATACCGTAAAAGTGAAATCATGGGATGAACTTTTGAAAATTTCTACATTTTAACACTCACAATGAATAATTCATTCAACACCAGAAAATTCCTTGAGTTTTATTATATTTACGTCAATAAATTATCGTAAATTGTTTAGTTTGTTTATCCTACTCATAATTATAGCTTCCCGTTCTTCCTCATTTTTATAGCATCACATTTTTCCATGTAAAAACATAGTTTTAAAATGCAACTACGTAAAATTAATTTTAAAAGTGGTCCACAGTCCAGCAAAAGTTTTACGCCGATAATCAGTGTGAAAAATACTTGCAAACTTCTAGCTGCTTTGAACTTTGTTCTACACTGCTTAGGAAAATAATTCATATTTCATTCCATAGGGTTGCTGCTTTATTTATTCAGTTTTTTCAAGCCTTTAATTATGGAGTTTCAGGGGCTTTAAAGTTATTTTAAAAAAGGGAACGTGAAAAGAAGATGGAAAGTCGCCAGGTTGTCTGCTGCAAGGCGAGATTGTGGTGTTTCCTTATCGGATATTTCACAATTGTAAAACATCATTCAATTATCTCTTCGAAATGAATACATTTTTGTGACAGAAGACAAACGATATAACTTGGTTTGTTTTGTTTCCTCCATTCAGATTGGCTCTTGTTTTCCACTTGCCATTGGGATAAATGGACTGTCCAAAGACACTGACGGGAAAAACCTATGGGGAAAATTGGAAAATCAAAATATCGGGAAAATGCCTATTGTTAGAAAAAGTGAAAGTGAGTTAAAATTAATTTATTGGGTAGTTACATATTTAATAATTTTTTCAAAAATCAAATAATTGTATAACATTGTTTTTTTAGGATTGAAAAAGCCAGCTGATTTGACATGGAAACTTTTGTGTCTTGTGACGGGATTCTACGGATTTGTCATGGGCGCCTTCCTTAGTTTTGGAGTTCACCTGGTTGGTGATTTGAATAATTAATTGCTAATTAATTAGTGTGCTATCCTGTTGATATATGTGTGGTGTTCTAATTTTTATTGATTTAATTGGTTGACTAACTGTCTATAGAAAAAGAGAGTGTACCTGACTATTTGGATGGCAATGGAGCTCCTCGCCCTTCTTGTCATCGGCTTTGTCTCCGTTTGGGGAATCGTGACGGGTTTTCAGACGAATCCAATGCTCATGATTTTACTCATCCCGTTTTTAGTACTTGTCCTCCTCGTCACTCTGTTTCCATTTTGGGTCGTGAAATATCATTGGGACGAATTAGGAGCGTAAATTTATAAAACTAATTAATTAAAATGTATACTGTATGTACTTCTATACAGTACCAAAAAATATTGAATTATTCATAGCACTTTGTTTAAAAAGTGTTTTAAGGGCCTTCTTAATTGCAAATTTTATTACATGTATCCTAATAGGACGATATGTACTATATTAATTTCATTCATTATAACGTTCGTGATAATCGAAAAAGTAAAATCAATTGGTAATCAATTGCACATCAATACATCATAGTAATTGAAGTAGGTACATACTCGAATAAATGTCAAAAGAAATACGGTACACTACACATTATTTACAACGTTTTTTGTCTCAAAGCTTGGAAATGTCTTGCCTTTGCAAGGAAATTCAGCCATACGTAATTTAATAAAAATTGGAGCAAGTATTAGTTTAATAATGAATTCAATGCACAATAAAAACGTGTCATATATCGTGCTTTGGAATATCAAACACTTCCCTATATCGGACTTTTGTAACTCTCCGCTTGCCGTAATATAGTTAGGGTAACATGATTGACACTGTAAGTATATCGTAATTTTTCTAATTGTATAAGTAACAGACGCGTTTCCACTTGACATGCTTTTGTGGAGAGCTCCAAACAGGAAAAGAAAGTACAAAGTTGTAAATGCAATTTTGAAGGAAATGCAGATTTTTTTAATTCACATATCTTAATCTTTAAAATAATGAATCATGTAACTAAATGATTGGCATTATACTTCTATAATAAAATTACTTATTGTTAAATGTTCCAATAAGCGCCAAGGCGCTCAATAAATATTTGAATTCATCAGCCTGGCGCGTATTTTTAATTTGAAACCCAGTGCTTATTTATTTATTTGCAAGTTGCGCACAGAAAATAAAACCCTTGATATCATTTATGGACGTTCCCAAACTGCTTGCAGTTTTGTCCTTGTGACAGTTTATCCTGGCAAAGTTTTGATTAGTGACGTTTTGCCTACGATTCATATTATTTTGTTCATAGCGACGTTTTAGTTGGCGATGTATTGAGAGAATTCCACTTAAAAATGTAAAAATAAGTGATAAGTATAATTTAAAATTGATTTGAAGCTGAAGCTATATAAAAGCCTTAAAAAAACTAGGCATTTTGATATTTCCATATTTTTACGTCAATGAGAATTTATTATGCTATGTATATAATG
>JAQFZE010004787.1:0-10883 GCA_034695245.1 Dicyrtomina saundersi | reverse complement strand
TTGGTGCATTTGTTTTCCATTGTGGCTTTTTGCCCCCCCCCCCCCCCCATCTCACCCCTACTCCCCTGGTTCCAACGTCTCTGTCAGGGATGGTATATAAATAATGAAATAATGTCAACCAAATTGTCACCTATTCAGTACCAGTCTAGAGTTTAAGCATCTCATGAAATGGTTTTGTGTGTCCGTCTGTTGGTCTTTTTGTCCATCTTTTAGCGTTACTAAAATTATTTGGCGCCTTTGTTGAAACCAATGTTCGCTAAAGCTCAGCATCTACTTTGGGCCCCCTATCGCCAAATCTGGCGCAAACGCAGGATTTTTCGTATCTTACATGATTGCTAAAATGCCTAGTAAAGTATAAGAAATGACTGTTGAGTACTCGAGAGTCGTAGTTTTCTGTTTAAGTGCTAACAAGTCGGTCTGCTTTTGGTGGAATGATAATAAGTCTAACAGCTTCTGCATAGACATATTGCACTATTGCTGACACAAAGTCTTATATTTTTCAGCTTGTATTGAGCTGAGAATTATAAACGATAAATGAGTGAACTGATGAGATAAGTTTTTCCACAGAGCAATGCAATATTCAGTACTTAAAAGCTACACAGCTAAAATAAATGAAAGTTTTTAGAAAAATACATAATTAACTGCATTAATACTGATGTCCAGCAAATGCAAGGCATAAACAGGCAAAGGCAAAGTAAAATACGCCCTTAGAACCTTTCTTTAGGAGCAAATTGGCAGAATTCCAAATAGGAAAATGAAACTGACAATTTTCAACTGCTAAGAAGACTAGGACGTATTCAGGAAACTATTCAAAATAAATAATGATTAAATTAATACAAAAATTATATCTAAATCTTATTGAAGATTCATAACCCCAACCCCTTAACTATTTACTGTTTTTATAATCATCACTATATTACTACTACTCATATTATTTGTAAATACAAATGTAAAATACAAACATACATATCGCTGGTAAACTGGAAACATGACCTGGAGCAAGTCTTTGAGGCATAACGGAGCATCGTTAAAATAGTTTATTAATGCTACTACTTTTAATGATATAAGATGGTATAATTGTAGATGGTGGTTCAAAAATGATATTTAAAAGTAATATACATATCGCTGGTGAAGAGGCAACATGGCCCAAGTCCAGTCCAAACTTAAAAGTAACCAGGTACAAGTCCATGTCAGTTTCCTGAAAGCATGCAAATGAATAGGACGGGGCAGTAATTGCATTAAATAGTTTCGGATACGTTCCTGTTCAAACCTGTCACAGCCTTTCACCGCTGGCCTTTCACAATGCATGACGGTATCGACGGTGGTCGCAAAGTCCGCCTTATGTATTTTCCCCGTCGAACGTTTTAAACGTATGGAATGCAATAAGGGGTGTCCATCAAAGACGTTTATATTTAAGGGAAATAGTGGGAAATATAATATGTAAACTTAGTGTGACGGTATATTGCGGATTTGCTTAACTCGGGGAGGGAGGTGTTAGAAAATTTTTTCATTTTTCTAAACGTTATTGATGGACGACCCCTAATTGCACTAACGCTATTCATTTGCATGCTTTTACCAAACTGACATGGACTTGTGCCAGGTTACTTTTAAGAAATAAATGGACTTGTGCCTAGTTGCTTTTAAGTTTTGACTGGACTTAGGCCATGTTGCCTCTTCACCAGCGATATATATTATCTTTAAAATGATTAATTTTTCTAATTAATATACCCTGCATATTAAGACTGCTATGCTGCATAAATAATAGAAGCAGACAACAACTTTAAAATTATATTTACTAGGCTGCGTACTTAAATTTAGACTTAAATTTTGTTAGATATAGGTATTATACTTATTATTAGAACTATGTATAACTGTGACTATCTCGAACTAACTGGCATACAAGAAGACACGGAGTGTTGACCGGTGAAAAAACTGTCAGCACTATCCCAGCTAAGACGCAGTAAAGGCAGGACATGGTTATTAAGTATAATAGTCATGTCTACGTGACTCCAGGATAGCGGTGTCAGCGGAGTAAAGGAGTGGGATTTGAAAGGTTTAGAGTTAGACAAAATATTATTTTAATCATGCATGATATTTTGTATTACATGTAGCATTATATATGGTAATATATGGATATGTTAAACATAAGTTCAATATATAAAGAAATAAAGTGTAAAGAAGACTTCACCTAATTATAAGATTCAACAAAGTAACATGTGCTTTTTACAAGTAGTGAGTTTATTCATAGTTCATTCCAAAGTAGAATTATTAGATGGCATCATTTTCAGGTAATTAGCAGACAATACGTAGGTATTTTTAACACGTTATCAAAAGCACAGTAACTTTAAAATATAATATTACTTTTACCTGTAAATCAGGACTTGTAATTGTGCAGAAAAACCATAAAAGTTCGTAAAAAACGACACTATTGTATTATTAAAAATAATTTCTCAACTGAAACCCTGAAAAACGGACGCTCTTTACTAACATGACAAAAGTTGTAGTAGATTTGAGGATGATTGATAAGTTAACGGCGACAAATTTTGCTCTGTGGAACAGGCAAGGTCTCGAGGTTTCAAGGTTGGCAAAACTATGGAGACATGTAGATGGAAGTACTCCCGTTCCGAATAATCAACAAACTTTCAGTACTGTAGCTTTGGCCAAGGATGATTGGGAGCAAATGGATTTAGATTGCACATCTTCTGTGTTCTTGACTTCTATGTCTCCATCCCAGTTGGTCAACACGCAGAATTGTCAAACAGCCAGAGATATTTAACGGCGGGTAGAATCTCTGAATTCGGATACTAGCACACCTAATATGGGTAAGTGAATTTTGAGATATTAGACCTTTGCTCCAGCACAAGGTATGGATTCTGTACAGATCTATAATGACCTTACGGACCAAGCAGTTGCTTAAGCAAACATAGGGAAGCCCGTGAAAGAACAGCTGAAGGTAGTAAAGATTGTTTCAGGTTTACCATCTAAGTTTAAAATTTTCTAAGAGTATTAGGGGAATGTTTTAGTTGCAGAAAAAAATCTTTAAAATCTGCTGGTACAACGTAAAGGGTTGTGCTCGGAAAACGGCACAAAACTTTTCCAGGAAAATACTAAAATTAAGGCATTCTCAGCAAACGAAAGAAAAAGAAGAAGATAAGAAAAGAGCTTCAGGCTGCGAGAGCTAAAATAAAACGCTTTCTCGGTCAGAAAATGGGACACTTTTAGAATGAAAGCCCAGAGAACAAGAAAAGAAGAAAGATTCTAGAAAAGCATAGTAAGAATAAAGGAAAACAAGAGTCTAAAAAAAGACAAAGCCTTTCCTTTTAGTCGAGCGTTTATGGCTGGAGGATACAAGAAATTCGGCTTCCAGCATTTCACCTGGGTGAGTGACTCCGTAGCAAACCTCCACTACTGTAGAACCTTGGAATGGTTCTCAGTTATGACTGAGTTTTAAACTCCCGAGGAGATTACAGTTGCAAATAATCGAACCATACAGGCTCATGGTATGGGTACGGTCCCAGTGCTAGCCTTAACTACTTGTGGCGAGTACAAAAATTATCCAATCAAAAGGGTAGTGTATGCTTTTGGGATTAATAATCCTATTTTAGAATCCATCATGACGAGATCAGGTTATAAAATAATTAAAGAAGAAACCACAATAGGGTTTGAGCCTAGCTCAGATAAAGACCCAGAAATTTTTGCAAAACTCGGTACTGATGCAATACAAGAGATGCTATTCAAGCCTCTCTAGCTGCTCATAGGAAAACTCTATGTCGTTTGCATGAAAGATATGGGCATATCAACTCTCAATACATACGGGAAACTGCTAAACGCTGTGCCGTATAGGGATTACCACTTGACATAGGTGGAAAGGTAAATTGTCCAGACTGCATCCTGGGCAAGATGACGAGAACTCCGTATTGAGAAAAACCCACACTAGGGAGTTATAATCCTAGTTAAAACGTAATTTTTGACCTCTTAGGAATACAAGCCACTGAATCTCTTGGAGGTTTAAAATATTACTTGTTGTTTAAAGATGAAGCAATGGGTTATAGAAACGTTTTTTTTCTGAAGAGAAAACTTGGAATTCAAGAATGTATTCAAAAACAACTAGAGGTTATGTACACCCAACCAGGAAGGAACACAAAAACATTGAAATCTGATAAAAGGACTGAATGCTGCAACAAACATGTCTTTAGGTTTCTAACCCGAAAGGGCATTACCCATAAAACATCCTCTCTTTACTCTCCACAGCCAAATGAACTCATTGAAAGGGAAAACAAGACTGTCAAAGATGCAGCCGGGATCTCTCCTTCTTTTTAGGCGAAAGCAGTAAACTGCGCGGTCTAATTACTCAACAGAATTTTAAATAAAAGAAGCCCTACAAAAACTCTATACGAACAAATTCACGGAAAACAACCGTTCGTTTAGCATTAGGGGATTTGAATCTGATGTGTATTATCTTCTCAGAAAACAACTTGGTCAAAACTGGGTAGCTAAAGCGAAAGCTGTGGTACTTTGTGGTTATGACTTAAACCCTAAGTGCTACAGGGTGTATGACCAGGACACAAAAAAAGTGATACAGTCAAGACATGTAACAGTAGCCGACTGTCAAGCAAGTCGTTACAAGAAAAAGAGAAATAACACAGAGGCAAGGGATGATGGAGAAAATCTGTCTCTCTCTCTCGAGACTCAGATGTAGTGGAACCAATGAATACATATACCTGTTTTGTTACCAGAAGTAAAAAACCTTTTACAAAACAAATATCAGGAGTTCCAGATTTCTCAACTGTATCAGCTAAAGAAGCTATGATGAATCCGAGCAAGTATGTAGTTATCAAGCTACAAGATGTAGAGATGATCTACAAGATGATCTTAATGAGTAAGAAAGGAATACATCATTAGTGACAATAAGAATTCCCCATCAAGATAAATTGGATGAAAACATACCAGGACCAAGTAGAACTAGACTACAACACTAAACCTAAGGAACGAATTCCACACCAAAATTTTTGTTTTTTACGAACAAACAGCCTCTCACTCTCTCTCTCCTCTCTCTCTCTAGGACGACTCCAGCTCCAGAGACCAAAACGGAATTAGTAATAAATGCATCATTAGATGAAGATTTGGGTCCATTTGATAATTAATTCAAGATTGTAAATGTGAAACACAAAGAAACCTTAAAAGTGAAGCAACTTATTCTTGCCTTTTTCGGAGGTACTACAACAAAACCCCAGACCCTGGAGTAACGGCCAAGTTTGGAAAGAGGGAGAAAAAAAGAATAAGCCAGAAGAAAAGGGTAAGAAATCCACTTCTTAGGACAACTCTAGAATTCTCAGAAGTAAAGGGGAAATCTCTTCCATTATAAGGCTTGGTGTGGATGGTTTTAAATAAGTCTTGCAGCAGTACTAACATTTTATGGACTAGATGATGTAAATTTGAACACTTCTATTTCTTTGCAGGTAAAAAGTGGAGTTCCACAAACATACAAAGAGGCTTTATCTTCTGCTGACTATCTAAAATTGAAACAGGCAATGAAAAAAGAATAAAACGTTTATTTGGAAAGTGTGCCTGATTAAAAAACTAAAAAAAAGAAGGGTTCTAGGATGTTAGTGGGTCTATACCCTAAAAATAAACTCATCAGAACAAATACTGCAATATAATGCAAAGCTAGTTGCAAAAGGTTTCAGGCAAGTCCAAGGTCTGAACTACAACAAGACGTTCTTCTCGGTCTGTAAATTTGAATTTATAAGAATTGTTTGGAGTATTGCAGCTGCTGGAGGACTGAACATTAGAAAGTTTGATATTAAAACAGCATTCCTTTATGGGGACATATTGTAACATATCTACATGGACCAACCAAAAAGTTTTGTGCAAGGCGTTGAATAAGTTTGTAAACTAGTAAAGCGTCTGGACTCAAGCAAGCTCTACGCATATGGTATGAGAAGATAAAAATTATTTTGAGCAAAGCAGGACTGATTGCAACTTTAAGTGATCCGCGTAATTTCATTGGTATAGTACAAGGACATACTGTGTTCATTGTACTATATGTTGATGATGGATTAATCATCTGTAAAGAAAACAGAATCATTAAATCGATCTGTGAAAACATGTCCTTACATTTCACTGTGAAGAAAGTTTTACCCTCAATGTTCCTTGGAGTGAAAATTGTCCAGAAAATGGATAGGTAAATTCAATTAAGACAAGACCACTACGATAAGTCTATCCTGGATTGCTTTGATATAATAGACTGTAATAGAAAGGATGTTCCAATGCAACAGCGATGGGATTTCAAAAAATTGAAAGATGCAGAGACACAATACCTGTACCAAGAGTTGATTGGGTCATTGTTATTTCTAGCTCAAAATACCCGTTCAAATATTAGTTACGCAGTAGAAAAACTGTCTCGCTATCTCACTGTTTTGGAGAAGTACATCAGGACGCAGCAAGGTACATACTGAGATATCTCAAGAGAACTCCTCATCGAAGGATTGCTTTTCAACCAGTAAAAGAGATTAAATGCATGAGTTTTTCTGATGCGGAGATAACAAATCAAGAAAATAGACGACATGGATGGTTTTCTTCAAACTTTACTGTACAGTCATTTGACTCTGGCTTTGTCTTTGACAAAATCAGAGTACAATGCTTTCTCTGAAGCAGCAAAAGTAGCTCTCTGGTTTTTCCATGTTATGGAAGAACTAAGATTTAGGCAAGTGCAATTTGTCTAGCAAAAAATGCGGAATTCCATTCTTGATCAAAGCATGTGGATGTTTGTTATCACTAATCACTACATACGCAAACAGATTGAGAAGGGTCAGTTATCAGTGGAATATGTGTCTTCTGAAAACCAGCTAGCAGATGGCTTTACAAAAGCACTGCCAAATCAGACGTTAGTTGAACACTTAAAGATGCTCAATTTAAATTGGTGCACATCATTGACTGATAAGCAGAAAAAAGACTTGGAAAAGAAAGATAAAAGTTTTACAAGATGAGCGGAAAAAGGAGCATATGAACTCAACTAGGTTAAGTGTGACTGTAGCTAAGGTGAACGGCATGTCAGCTTTTATGTTAAATATGTTCTCGGTGATGGCTCTAAATATTCCTTGACAGTCTCAAACAAAGACAGGAAACTTCATATGGAGACAACACCCAAGTCCTATGGTTGGTGTTTTTGACTCGGTCCACATGATGATTTCTTTAATGTCCCTTTAAGGTGTAGTCTTAAAACATAGGACTCAAGAGAAGCTGAGTAAAGAATTGAAACAAAGGTGTGTAGAAGCCTGTGATGAGTATTTCTTGGATTAACTTAAATTAATCTGTCCAAAAACCAACTGAGTAGGGACTTAAACTAGATGAAGTCTAATATTTCTAAGATTTGCTTTGATTTTAATTATAGCATGTAAAGGAATTGGTCTGGCCGCACTGTCTACCTCCATGTCAAATAAAGGAGAAATCGACAACCTACAGGAACTATCTGGAAACCTGAAAAATCGTTAAAATGATCTGTCTGCTCAGATTTACTTGAATGATAGAAATATCCACCATCTCCAAGAAGAGCTGTCAACGGTCCTTTCAAGAACAAAAATAATCAACGTAGATATCGAAGACTTCAAAAAGAAGAACTTATAAGTAATTTTCATGATCTTATATATTGTTGGGACATTGTTAATAGGGACAGAGATTCAACAAGATTTTAGAAAGACATAGAGAGACAGGAAACTGTCTGGTGGTTTTCTGGATTTTACAAATATCACTCTACCTTTTAAAGGACGATGTCCGCTGAAATATGCGCAACCAAAAGAGTGCAAGCTTTTTGATGACCGAGAAAAACTCTTTATGGATTTCCTGGTATCAATTGTTAATGAAAAAATGATATTGGTAGAATCAGATCCGCTTTTACTCAAGGTGAAAAACCGGAGTCAATTATGTAAGTTAGAATATTTAGGACCAGTAAATGCCTTACTTTCAACAACTGAGGACTGTCTGTATGACGTCAATGTCAGTTTACCCTATAATGATTTTCTGGTCACCTCCTTATACAGTCACTGCAGAAACAACTCAATATATTAAAAAAATAATAGGTCATTTTAGCTGAAACATTGTGTTAATACAAACACTGTGTATGTCAAGGACTTTGTTCAAGTAAAAATGTACAATAATAAGAACCATATTTAATACTTTAGTTCGGTTAACACTTAAGGTGCTAAAAAAGCTCAACCGTGCCCCAAGAAGGTATTTACTCTACCCTTGACAGCATCATTTTCTATAAATAAGGTAATGCATAACGAAGCCATGTTGGATCTATCATACACTGAACTTTTTGATCCACTTTTTACTAAAACTACCCGTTTCTATCCGGACACTATTATGAACTAAACGGACATTATTATTGAACTTGAAAAAGGTTTTTATTACAGCGTGAAGAAAGTTTATACGATTTCAAAAGATGCTTGGATTGCGAGCTTAGCCTGTGTGGGAGTTGTCTTGGTAATTGCAATTCTAATTGGAATAATTCTAGTTTGCAAACTCTGTTGGACTTGGACAATTTCTAGAGAAGTTCCGTTTCAGGCAGTTGCACAGTCTCTGGAGAAAAATCAGGAATCTTCCCGTAGTGGAAATTTAGATGTGTCGAAAACTTTCTCTAGTGGACCAAGCGAGGAAAACAAAGGTTTATTCTTGGTCAAGGTTCCTGAATCAGTCGCTGAAAACGTACGAATGGGGATTAAAAACTTTCAACCAACGTAACAGAAACAGTCTGTCTGTACATAACAAAAGATAAATATCGCTGGAGACATATCAAAAGTTAAAGAAGCCAGAGGTGTACAAGGTGGTTAGTTTTTGGGAGCCGCTGCAATTAGTGACTTTAAAAAATTGCCTAGAGGAGTATGTCAGTTAATAAGAGTGTTAGATTTAGGTATTATACTTATTATTGGAACGATGTATAACTATGACTATCTCGAATAACTGGTATACAAGAAAACACAGAGTGTTGACTGGTGGAAACACTGTCAGCACTATCCCAGCTAAGACGCAGTAAAAGTAGGACATGGCTATTAAGTTTAATAGTCATGTCTACGTGACTCCAGGATAGCGGTGTCAGCGGATTGATGGCGTGGGATTTGAAAGGTTTAGAGTTAGACAAAATATTATGTTAATCATGCATGATATTTTGTATTACATGTAGCATTATGTATGGTAATATATGGATATGTTAAATGTGAGTTCAATATATAAAGAAATAAAAAGTAAAGAAGACATCACTTGGATTATAAGATTCAACAAAGGAACATGTGCTTTTTACAAGTAGTGAGTTTATTCATAGTTCATTCCAAATTAGAATTATAAGATGGCATCATTCTCAGGTAATTAGCAGACAATACGTAGGTATTTCTAACATGTTTAAAACTATAAGCTGTCTTTACACCATAATTACGTCATGAAAAAACAAATTTTTCTTACATTTAAACTCATTTAAATTTTATTAAGTTTATTAGATTTAAGAATACGGTATAATTTCATTATTACCTTTTTTAGTCTTTTAGTAATTATTTTAGCGTTTCTGCAATGGCTTGTTGTTGTATGGTTATATATTGTATATAACTTTTAAATTTCATTTTTGAACGACCATCTACAATTATACTATTTTCTTTTATTAAAAATAATAGCATTAATAAACTATTTTGAGGATGCCACGTAATCACAGTACACTCCTAATTATTTTTCATGCATTTTATTTCTACATTAGCCATTGTTAGCAAATGTCCTAGGTTTGGGCGTGGGTAGCAAATATCCTAGGTTGGGTTTTGGGTAGCAAATGTCCAGGTAGCGAACGTCTGGGTAGCAGATGTCTGGGTAGCAAATTTCTGTATACCGCTCCATCGCACAATATTGTTGTTAAAATCTTGTCTAACCGTGCATTGTTACAAAAATTAAAAGTTATAACTTCTTAGATGAGCTTGACATTCTTCTCGTATAAATAAATAGCATCAAGTTTTCATTTTAACGACGCGCCGAGAGTTTATAAAATATGAATTACATATTTTTGATCTTCCTGTTCCTGTATGCTAATAAATGGTTGCAGAACAGGGTTGTTAAGCCAAAAAATAAAGATTCAGATTCGAATGAGGCTTTCAACATTATCAAATATTCAGATTACAATTCAGATTAAGATAAGCCGAATTTATAAATAAGGATTTCGATTCCGCTTAGCTGAAAAAAGCCGAAAACATCCGGATTTCAATTACGCTTAGCTTAAAAATCTGGCGCTTCTCGCCGGATTTGTCCACCGTGGGCCCCAAGTAAATGCTGAGCTTAACACTATTGGTATTATCACTAGACAACAATATTTTTGCAGTAAGCCTAACAAAAACCCCACTAATTAGAGCCGGTGTAAACATGCTGCGTACGAACTTTAATAGTGAATTTAGGTGGGTTACATGTGCAGCCGTTTTGAGTGAGCTTAGTTAGAATAGCGCCAGAGCAAGTGGGCTAGATACGATTGGTAATAATAGATGTGGGTGGCCGGGGTACGAGTGGTGACAAGATAAGTTCAGTAGCATTAGCAAAGGTACAAGTTGGCTGGGTACAAGTTGCTCCGTATCGAGTGGAAAAAGCTAAAAGCTATTCTAGTACGATTTAGCTCTGTAAAATTATCGCCAGCATGAGTGGTTCTGACAAGTTTTATTGCTTCTTGTGGACCTGATCACAGTGGCACAGGTACAAGATAGTAAGGTGCTTGTACAAGAAGTGCCAGTGCAAAAGCAATTGGCAACAAACAATGATACGAATTCTACAATAATTTGAGTCATGAAAATTCGTATCAGTAAAATAACGCATATGCATATATACAAAATAAATCAAGGGCTAAACCTCTTGTTTAATAGCAG